>JAPMOQ010056068.1:1158352-1175474 GCA_026543055.1 Argiope trifasciata
CCTGAAATTTCATACTCTCGGCACACTCTTGATACTGTGGATCTCGGAATGTTGAATTCACTAACGATATCCGCAATGGAATGACCCATGCGTCTAGCTCCAACTAACATTCCACGTTCAAAGTCTGTTAATTCTCGTCGTTCCGCCATAAATCACGAAAAACCTGTTCATATGAATAACTTGAACACAAATGAAAGCTCTGGAAAACGAACTGCGCATTTATACTTTTTCGCTGCGATACTACTGCTATCTGTATATTTGCATATTGCTATTCCATGACTTTTGACACTTCAGTGTATAGTGAGTTGTACTGAAGTACATATAATAAATATAACAATTAAAAAAAGCGTTAACATGCCTCAAAATTGGTTTTGAGTTTCTAATCCAAAATCAATAAAATAAAAGGTAAATAATCTCTTACCTTTGCTGCCGCGGGTTCATCGATAAAAACATCTCTGTAAATATGGTTTGAAGAAAAAGAGTGCAGTTTCGGTATAATCCTTTTTTATTTCTTCTAGGGCACAGACATAATATGATTATGGATAATATATACATGCATTATTTACAACGCGCTTATATGATCATTAATTTGGCCATCCTCCGACGTTTAACAATGCGTCGGTCTCGTACAAAATCTCTTAAGCATCTGAAACATCTGGCATCTACTGACCTCAGCAGAGCGCGTGGGCGCCAAGGTTATAACATATGAATTTGCTGACTCACGTTTTCCAACATCCTCCCACCTTTGAGTTTCAATTACAGGAAACTCAAACATAAATTCAAATGAATTCAAATAACAAATTCAAATTTCAAATTAACAAGAAAAATTTTTGTTACTAAAATACAGATATCAAAATAATTGAATTAACAATATGTTTAAATTAATGAATATCAATCAAGAAAATATTACAATAAAGAGAATATATCAAAGTAACAAAATATTTGCAATAATCACGATAAACCAAAGTATTATTCAAAATTAGTTATTTAGTATTGAATGTGTTTCAATTAGAGTCCATAAATGTGTATAATGTAAAAGTTCAGTTCTAAAAAGAGTTCTTCTAAAAAAGAAAAAGTTCAGTTCTAAAAAAAGTTTATAACATGAGTCTCTTTACCCTTTTTAATCTTCTACCATACCTAGAAGTTGGTTCATCAGGTTCAGCTTTATCATGAGAATCACTTTTAGGTGTGCAGGAATCATCACAAGGAAAGTTATTCTCTCGTGTTTCACACTGTCTCACAGGTTGTAACAGTTCTTTTTGAGATTCACTAATTTCTAAAGGATACAGTCTCTACGTTGGACGTAGGACTTCTCCACCTTTGGTTTTCAGTTTCACAAGTCTGATATGTCCATCGGGCGATTTGAAGATTTCGATGACTTTACCTAATGGCCAGTCCATTTTTTTTACGTTGTCAGAGGATATCAAGACAACTTCGCCTAATTCGATGGATGGTGAGATTCGTGTCTTTTTCTCATATTGTCTCAACTGTCCCAAATATTCTGAGCGAAAACGTTTTCTCAGGTCACTTCGAACTTTTTTTCGATAAATAAATCTTCTATTCAGGGCTTTAGAGTCCAGAAGATCTAGTTCAGGTGTACCGATTTCTTTAACTTCCTGCAAAAACATACAAGGAGTGAGGGGTTCTAGATCATTAGGATCATCACTTATATAAGTGAGTGGTCGACTATTGATGACACTTTCACAGTCACACAAGATGGTAGTCAGTTCTTCGAAGTTGAGGGACGTCTGACCTAGAACTTCACGTAGTATTCGCTTGACCATCCCGATCAAGCGTTCCCAAAACCCACCCCACCATGGAGCAGACGGAGGGATGAATTTCCAGTCTATCTTGTTGACTGTACTGTATTGAGCTATCTTACTCCAATTGATCTTTTTGATTAGGTTGTTTGCACCTACGAAGTTTGTGCCATTATCCGAATATACAATCGTGGGTCTTCCTCGACGAGCCACAAATCTTCTGAACGATTGAAGAAAACTTTCTGTAGATAGTGAAGTGGTCAGCTCGAGATGTATAGCTCGATATACTGCACAGGTATAGATGACAATCCAGGATTTCTGATTATTCTTTAAATAAAGAGGACCGGCGAAATCTACTCCTGTAATTTCGAAGACAGAAGCAACTCTGAGACGGTCAACTGGCAATGGAGCTGTTGGAGTTTCTATTGGTCGTGCGTCAAATCTCTTGCAAGTAACACAGTTCTTGACAACTTTACGGACAGTCTTTCTGTATTTCAGAATCCAGAATTCTTCTCTGAGGTTGCTCATCACTATTTGAACACCTGCATGGCCTAGAGAACAGTGTTTCCAGCGAACAAGTTTTTCAACTAACGAATGTTCACTGGGTAATACGATAGGAAATTTAAAGTTCTTTAAATCTTCCTTTAATGAGAGTCTTGTCTTAATTCGCAAAAGTCCATATTCATCTTCTAATAACTGGAATTTTTGTAGACGCTTATCTTGAGGTCCAGTGAATGATTCTTGTTGTACTAACTTTAACAATGAAAGTTCTGCTAGGTTCCTTTCTTCCAATGTTATGCTTCCTAATTTTCTATTGCTCTTTTCTACCTTACAATTACTGAAAATTCTGTAAATCCAGGACATAACTAGAAGAAGTTTAGGATAAGAAGAGAAAATGTCGTAAATTTTAGTCTCCTTTACTGTATTCGTAATACTAACAATTGCTTTACGTTTTTCGCCATTTATAATAATTTCATCTGGAAAAATATTTGTTTTGGGCCAATTTTCAGGGGATTCTTTTAACCAAGGAGGTCCTAACCACCAGTTGGATTTGGCTAGGTCTTTAAAATCACAACCTCTAGATGGTAAATCTGCTGAGTTCATTTGTCCGGATATATGATTCCAATCGTCTGGGTTGCTCAAAAGACGAATTTCTTTTACACGATTGAAAACAAATGTAGCCCAGTTTTCGTTCTTTTTAATCCAGTAAAGTGCGTTACTAGAATCAGACCAATATCGTGTTGCAACGTCTTCTAATCCCAAGCTCTCTTTCACGGATTGACATAGTCGAGCACCTATATTACAGACCAACAGTTCAAATCTAGATATCGTAATTGTTTTAAGTGGGGCGACTCTTGATCTAGCTTGTATCAAATTACAATGAACTGAATCGTCACTTTCACTCCTGAGAAAAATACACGTAGCGTACGATTTCTCCGAAGCATCGCAAAATACATGCAAAGTTATATTTCTAAGTTCTTCATTTTTATCTAGACTTCTAGGAATATAAATATCATTTAAAAATTTCAGTTGATTTTTCCACTTCAAAAATTTATTTGCCATGTAAGATGGCAATTCAGTATCCCAACTTATTTTTAATTTCCAGCATTCCTGTAGTAGAAGTTTTGGCAGTAATGTGGACGGACAGGTAAATCCAATTGGGTCAAATATTTTATGCACAATCGATAAAATGATTCTTTTTGTTAAAGGTTTATCTTCTATGGTGGAATCTAAATCTCGTAAGTCAACAGTTAAAGAGTCACTTCTTATTTTCCATTTTAAGCCTAACACTGAAACGGATTTTTCTTCTATTAAATCAGATTCTTCAAAAGGGGTATGCTCCCACCCTCGCAAATTAAATTTTGCTGGGCCAAGTATTTTCTGTGACTCTTCAATGAACTTTATCAGTTCTTCTTTACTGTCCACACTATGGACACAATTGTCCACATAAAATGATTTCAGAAGTTTTAGGGCTGTTTCTTTGTAGACAAGGGGAGCATTTTTCAAATGAAATTCAAGAGTGGCTCCTAGTAAAAAAGGGCTTGAGGTTATTCCAAAAACAACCCTCCTATGCTCAAAGATTCTTAACTGTTCTTTTTTCCCTTCCTGCCACCACAAAAATTTTAAATAAGGCCTATCCTGTTCATGGAGCTCAATCTGCAAAAATGCTTTTTCAATATCGGCAATAACTCCGTATTTTCCCATTCTGAATCTATTTAGGAGAGAGGGAATTAGCTCTACCAAATTGGGCCCCTTTTCTAAACAATCATTAATTGATGGTGAATTTTTATCTCTGGCAGAGCCATCGAAGACTGGCCTAATCTTTGTCGTAGAGTTTTCTTTAAAAACAGGTGAGGAAAATAATGTTCTGGTTCTGAGCTAGATACTTCCTCAATAATACCAGTCGTCAAAAATGGTTTCACATTCTTTAATTTTCCCCAATTTCTTAAGAGATTTAATACAATTAACAAGTCTCTTTTCGGAAATGTCCTTACAATTCGTTAATGGGGGATGACCCTCCACCCAAGGCAAACGCACTTGATACCTCCCTTCTTTGTTTCTACTAACAGTTTGGGAAAAATGTTATTTAGCCGCTAATTCTATTTCTTCGCGAGTTTTATTTTGACTCGGTTCACAAATTCCAAGTGTATCTAATCGCCATAAATCAGAAATGTTTACATCATTCACGTGACAGGATAGAACAGTATTTGTGCTGTCATGTTTTTCTATTTCATTCGTCTTTCCCATCAACGTCCAACCTAACTTAGTTCCTACACATACTAACCCTGAACTAAGCTCCTCTACTCTCTCAGTTAACAGCTTACCCGCAACATCTACCCCAATTAGCAAATGAATCTCTAAAGGGGATGATTTATACAGTAATTGATCATCAGAAGTATGCGATACATCAGTTAAAAATATCTTCTTAGATTTAAGATCTTTTACATAGGGGAACAAATTTATTCTCGAAATATTGGAACAAATTGTTTCCTGATCTAACACTTCAAAATTACAATGGTAACTACATTACTTAAATGAACCAAATATTTTGAATGGCTCTCAGGTTTTTCTAAACCCCCAAATAAAGAATGTAAAATAGATTCCTCATTAATTACTTCATATTCCATACTTTCTGCTGCATATTTTGACATGTATGACCTTTCTGACCAGCTGTCAATTAATACACGAATGTTTCTAGTTTTATCCTTTCCGCGAATTTTAACCACTAATGTTCGTAAATAAACTTGCCGCATGCATGTTTTATTAGTTAAAGAACTCTCCGCAACTATTTTATCTTCCGACTTCCTTTCCTTATTTTTATTTTCAGAAAATTCATCATTACCTTTACACATTATAGGCAAATGATTCCCTTTACATATTGAACAATTAAATGTATGCTTACAAAAACGCGCGATATGTCTAGGTTTATATTTTAAACATCGGAAACAGACTCCGCGAATTAAAAGTATTTCCTTCTTTTTCTCGAATGTTAAACTCTTCGCGAACCTACAATCCTCTTGGTTTAAATGTGACTTATCGCAAAAAACACATTCCTTATACTTCGATTCAGCTGAATAAGTGTTTCGTCTAGTAGAGTTGTTAATTAAATCAGTGGCTGATGGTCTGGACCTTGGATTATTTTCTCGCGAATGACTAATAGGTTTTTTGTTATGGTTATCTAAGTCGAAAGAGGAACGGGCAATAACTAATTTCTGTTCGGATTCTATTTCTTGTTTAAGAAAATTTAACAAATGTGCTAGCCTATCATTTCCTGTAGATTCTGCAGTTAATTCGCGTTGAGTGCGCTCATAAATTCTTATTAGATCTTGTGGGAGGCAGGATTCCACTAAAGGGAAAAGCAAAATAGCAGAAAAATCATCTTTAGCTACTCCTAACGTTTTCAGCGACCTTAATTGGCCCTCTAAAGTATCATAAAGTTTCACTAGTGAATACTTTTGGCCATGAGGGTTAGCGTTATTTATTACAACTGAAAGTAACTCTCTAACGTAGACTTCTATTAATAAATCGTCTCTTCCAAAACGCTGCTTAAGAGCTGTTATGGCTTCATCGTAATTTCTACCAGATGGGGGAAAAGATTCAACAAGCATTCTGGCAGGCGAGTTTTTTACTGTCGCTTGCAATAGGTATTGAAATTTGTCATCTTTCACTATTTCGGGGTCTTCGTGGATTTTTTTAAATTGTCCCCACCATGGTAGAAATTCCTTTAAGTTGCCATTAAACTGGCTTAATACAATTTCTGGTAACTTTATTTTTCTATTACCATTTGTGTAATTGTTGGAAGTGTCCTTCGTTATATTTTCTTCTCGTTTTGGTTTTTCAAGTAAATTCAAACGCCTTTCTAATTTCGTTTTTGTTTCCAAATATTTCTCTTCATAATCTATGATAGCTACGTATTCTCTATCAAGCGTTTGTTGTGTAGATGTTTTATCCTCTTGCATAATATTTAAAATTTTAGAATCTAAATCTTTAAGGTCTTTGTATTTTTGTTCTATAAGAACAATCTGTGCCGCAAGAATATCTGTATCCTCAATTTTTTTCTCTAGTAATTCTGATGTTTATTCAGCACTCTCGTAAGAGCTGTCCTTAAAGGAGCTCTTAACTTTTTAATGGCGTCTATATCCATCTCAAATTAGAAAATTACGCAAGTATGTTTGCGAAAATTTTTCAATCTTATAAATGCACTTTCAATCTCAAATAAGAATATCAAGGCAGGGGATGCCAGATTTTGAGTTTCTAATCCAAAATCAATAAAATAAAAGGTAAATAATCTCTTACCTTTGCTGCCGCGGGTTCATCGATAAAAACATCTCTGTAAATATGGTTTGAAGAAAAAGAGTGCAGTTTCGGTATAATCCTTTTTTATTTCTTCTAGGGCACAGACATAATATGATTATGGATAATATATACATGCATTATTTACAACGCGCTTATATGATCATTAATTTGGCCATCCTCCGACGTTTAACAATGCGTCGGTCTCGTACAAAATCTCTTAAGCATCTGAAACATCTGTGGAAGGAATATCTACTGACCTCAGCAGAGCGCGTGGGCGCCAAGGTTATAACATATGAATCTGCTGACTCACGTTTTCCAACAATTGGATTATAATGCTTGTTCTGAAATGTTTTTTATTAGAATATATAATATCTTAGATACAAATTAATTTCTAGGTGCTATCGTATGTAATTAATTGGATGATGGATATTTTTAAATAATTTATAATCCGAATTTGAAAGTATTACATGAATGGATGCATAAATCTTTTCAAGGATAAAAATAAATAGATATAATGCTTCAAAAATGCTCTTTCCATTCAAGGTACAAAAGTATTAGAATGAACAATGTTCTTACAAAGATTTTAAAAAAATGTTGTGATCAATATTTTATTCAGTCGGAAAGTGTAAAGCAAAAAAGTGAAATAGATTCTCTTTTACTCAATTATGAAATCAAAAGGAGACAACATTTTCTTTCTAAACTGTTAAAAAATATAAAAACTCAGTAACATTTTCATTTTAGTGACTCTTTGTTTTGTTGGGACAGGGACATCAAATTAGCATGGGTCAAATAAGCTAGCCATTGACTTATGAGAACTAAAAAATGATGGAAATCACCAATACAATTATATTATTTATCTTGTTCCATAGCAGTGAAAAATAACACTACTGGCTCCAATAACCTCTATAAAAGGCTAAAATCCGCATGGCAAGCACAAGAAATTTTATTGAGCTATGCTCAAAATATCCGCATTTTCGCCACAGTCAATTGAAAAGCTTCAAAATTTTGCTGATAATTTGTTTGGTCAAATTACTTAAATTGATCAATTATTCTTTCCTCATGGAATTTCGAGTGAAACAGATTACCTGGAAAGAGTACACATTTCTGGCACAAGCAATCTCTGCAGCTATAATTAGATATATTTTGCTGAAGTTACCTTATCAAAAGGTATCGATTGTAGCCATCGATTCCGATAACAAGTAGGCACGTAATTTTACATTGTTAAGATATTCTCATCCCTTGCATAATTTTCATTACCTTTAGAGTTATTATGAAATTACATCAATCACATTTTTATTTATGTTGTTCGTTATAATGTTTTAGAAGGACTGGTAGAAGTATTAAATGCTAAGCATATGATTTTACACTTTATATCACAACAAAAATATTTAAAGTCCCCTTTCTTTGCAGATATTTATGTCTGGTATCATTTTTTAGCTTCATGATTAGCTGGCATAGATATAGACATAAAGGATATACAATCTCAAATCACTGTAAACAAAACAATTATTTTTCGATTCTAATTGAGAACAAAATGGTGTTGTTCAGACAACCTCGAAAACTGTGACAGGACCCAATTTTATATCTTTCATCGAAAGATACAGAAAATAAATTCTTGAAAAAGGTCGGTGAAGGAAACGATGCATGAATGTACAGAAGCTGGTAAAAAATGGCGAATTTCTTAGCACACCTATGGATAATAATGTATAACTAAGAATTTTAAAATGTAGGTTGAGATATTCCTTTTGAAAATCCTATTTTACACTATTATGTTTGCTGGGGCCAAAGAAACGTGCATTGCATTACTTGACACTCTTGCTAAAGACAAATCATAAAAGGGAGACAATCTCAGTCGTTTCACAAAAGCATCATAAAATACCTAATTGCCGGTATTTTCATGTAGACAATATATCAGCAGAAAATTTGGTAAAAAACCTTCTAAACAAAACTGCACGAATTTTCAAATCTATATAAACAGAAATGAATGTACGTCTCTTATGCGCACTCATCCGATTGTGATGAAACTTCTTATTTGCACTTATGGGATGGTTATAAGCATAGTAAAATTATTTAATGTATAAAAAATATTTTCGGATCGATTTTCATATCTTTTAACCAAGGATTATTGTCAAAATAGGAGGCACAACAGATTGAGTGAAGATGATAAATTCAAGCTAGACGCTAATATTTGGTAGATATTGTATGTAAATGCAATGTAAGGTAATAGTTTTATTAGATAGTGTGCAAAAATTTTTAAGGGGAGCTAATCTTATAAGTTTGACATTTTATTTAAACATTTAACAAAATTTTAGCGTTTTTTGAAGTAACTTCCGAAAATATTATAGTACAAATACTTTTGCTCCAGCTTAGTTTTAAAAACCTATATTAAAGATTTTACTGTATAAATATATTTTCTACCTTTAATAAATTTTAAAACTAAATATTTTAATCATATTTTTTAGCATTGAGAATTTTGAACGAATACTAAATGAATCACGAGACACAATAAATAGTTTCTTTCATTATCATTCTGAAAGAACACCAAGCATTAAAATTCTAAAATAATACAGAAATCTAATACATAAAAATGAATATTTGTTTGTAGAATAGAATAATATAAATAGAATAAATACTATTCATGCTTCTCCTTTACATACCCTTCACTTGCAATGAATGTATTCATTGCCTACAAGAAAATAAATACCATTCTTAATTAAACTATTACAAATTCCAAACGAAATTTGCAAGATTACTTCTTCTGCGGCAGCCACGTGCTGGGTACCATCTAGTTAAAAATAAAAATAGCAGTCTTTCTGATGCTGACATTATATTCCATTTAGTATTTGAATGAGAACGTGTAGTTAGACTCGCCTTCCTTACTTGCTTCTTGGGTTCTTTAAGAGAATCTTCTGGAATTCTTTGTTTCACTTTGAAATGAATTGAAACAATTTTGTTTGCATACAAATGTAAAGGGATTAAATCTTTATGATTAAAATTGTTAATGATCGTTCACGGAAGAATAATAATGGACGAAAAAATACTGAATTACTTAGATCTTGTATTTTAATAAGCATTTATACAAACATAAGTAGATGTTGTTAAGTCTGAAACCTTGGGAATTCCTTCATTCTCTTTCTATTATATGCTTTGGTGCATGTAACAGTTTAGTGAGATTTTCCAAACTATGCGAAATATGATTTTGAGCTATGAAACTGAATGACTTATCTTTACACATTGATTGTTATGATTCAAATTTATTATAATATTTTATGGTAATCGTGATTCTATAGAGACACCATTTACACAGAATTAACGTGATATACATCTAATGTTCATTTGTTCATGTTCAGTATTGCAAACAGAAATGCATGATCAGATTATAAAACGGAACTGAAAGTTTTGTGGAAATTAAAAATAGAATTAAGAGTTTGAAACAATTTTTATATACACTTAGAAATATACTAGACCGAAAATAAAGACTCTTGTGTAGCATGTTTATATGTACAGGATATCTAAGTTTGTTTAATTTAACTAACAGAAACTTATTGCATTTCTTTCTATATTTCATCTGTACAAATATTTCTTCACTTTTCATATTAACGCATAAAATTCAAAATTTAACAGATCAAAGTTGGTATTAATACATAACGAATTCTAAAATCGTAACCATTGCACAAATTCAATCATATTCAAACTCTGTGTTAAAACTGAATCTTAGATACTCCTAAAATGATTATATTATAACACTTTAATTCCTGAATAATATAGTATCAATATTTTTCATTATTTATTATAGTATTCTGCTTTATGTAAATTTCTAAAGTACAGAGAAAATGTGATTTACACCACTGCAACTTTATTAGTAACAAGGTAGATAAAGGATTTAAAGAAGTAGCTTTATTCAAATGCTTGAAGTATTTAATGATATTGGAATAGGAGAAATTAATTTCGCTTTCATTTTCTCACATCCACTAAGTATAAGTTGACTAACACATCATAAAGGAATACATGAAAATACAAGTTAGAAAAGTTTATTATAATTGAGTATATAACTTTAGATATCTCACTTCATTTTAAATAGTTTCTGTTTGTTAACTATTTGAAATACTTGAAACTTTTCTCGTTAATTGCATATCTCTTTTTTATGCTTCTTCCTTTGTTTCTTTCTTTCTAATTTATTTTTCCTATCCTTGAAAACGAAGAAAAAACCCTAAAATTTACTTAATGATTTTAATACATTGCTACTTTCATTTCTTCCAGCTTACTCATTTAGGAAAATAACACTTAAATGACTTTTTCTTATTGAACATTCGAGTTCATCTATATAAATAAAATGAATATTTGTCTGTATGTCTCTTATGCCTTTATTCCGTTTGTCTGTATGTATGTACTGCCGTACCGTACATCCGATTGCGATGACACTTTGGATATTTATTACTTTCATTTATTTGTTTCTGTCGAAGATGAAAAACAAAACAAAAAAATATTGCCAACCCTAATATCTTGAATAATAAAGTTTAAAAAATAGAATTATTATTATTTACGCTTCTCCTTTATAAATAACTCAATTTCAATGAATGTATTCATTTCCGATACGAAAATAAATATTTATCTGTCAATCATTCCTAATTAAAGAAGACAGTTATTTTACATTTCAAACGATACTTCCAAAATTACTTCTGCGGCACCAACTTGTTCACTAATAAATTTAATAAACACAATTCTTTTTCTCCCACTCCCCAGTAATACATATGCATAAAATTGCTCAAAAATCGTTCTTGCACTTATAGTCGAACGATGACTGTCAAATTTAAACAAATGCCATACAAACGCTTCCGAATGTGTTATTGAAAAACATTCTGAAACGATGCTTTTAATTCACTGCTCAGAATTGTTTCACAAAAATTATTTCTGCATTTTTTTAATTTAAAAAGTTACTTTTTTAACACAGTATTTTCATTTTTTTAGCATAGCTTTTTTAAAAAATAACATGGCATAGTATTTACATAGTACTTTTTTTAAATATAACATAACATAGTATTAACACAGCACAGATTTTTACTTTCGTTTCTTGAAATCTGATTTTATACTCAAAATGTAACTATGTTTTTTAATGTTACATTTTTGATGATATTCAAAATTATATATAAAAACTTTCACCCTTATTTTATGGATGTTAACACATTAAAGGCGGGGGATCTTGATGAAAGTATGCCAGGTAACACGGATCAAATCGTAGTACAGTAAACGCTCCTTATTCGCTCTTTCTTCATTCGCATTTTCACTATTCGTGGATTAAAAAAATGCGACCTAATTCCTATATTCGCGGATAAAAATTTCTTTATTCGCAGATCTAATTAGTACATACATAATCATAAACGGATTTCAATAGGCATCCAACCCAATATCCTTTGTAATTGCCATCAAATGGACTAATAAAAAAAGTAAAATAGATCTTATTACAACTTAAGTATAAAGTATATTGTTAAATGATATCGCCGAGTACTTTGACATAAGCCGCCTTCGCAGCGATCGGTATTTTTGAGAATGTAAACACAATGAAAGCAACCTTATTACTCAATGAATAAAGTATATTTGTAGAATTAACGACTAAGAAATAAGGTAGAACTAACGATTAAGAAATGAAAATTTGCTCACCGCATTCCGAAGATTCATTTAAATCTGACGTAAAGGAGGCAGATCTCAAAGACTGTTTTAACCATTTTAATGTAACGATTAAAGACAGTAGCAAAATATACGAATACATAATGGATGACTCAATTGAATACAATAATCCACCGGAAAAATGAATAGACAGATATATATTTTATTATATATTTGTTTGTTTTTTAATTTTATCACCTTAGAACGTATCCCCTATAATCCCATATAAATTACCATTCCGTATTCACGGTTTCTGTATTATTTATCTGTATTACTCTGTATTATCTTTATTATATTGTATTTCTGTATTTCATTTTTATGGAACATATCCCCCGCGAATAAAGAGCTTTTACTGTACTACGACTCCCGTCTTTAATGTGTTAATATAACATACTGAAAAGTCAGTAAAGCGAGTCCTTAAAGGCGAGCAATCCAAGGAGGTGGTTAATATTACAAGAATATTTATCAAAATCTGCATATGATTTAAAGATTAAATCAAAATTTTCAAAATTAAATTACAAATGTTAAATTACATTTAAAAAAATTATGTAGATAAAGGAAACCTTTCAAAAATATTAATTTTACATACAGCAGTGGATTGTACATTTTCATTAAAATTATCAAGATTACTTTTTTATTTCAATAATTTGCTTTAATACTCATGTCATGGAGCAGTTAAGAAAACAAATACCATTTCCTTAAATTCAGAAAGATTGAAATAATACAAGTTCAAGATGGTTGATTGTGTATTTACCCAAGCAGCTATTTCACTTTATTTTAAATCTTTTCATTTATTTAAAATTTAAAAAAATTGTTTATCTTTTCTTTTACACGGATTGTACATTATAAAAATCCCAACTTTGACAATTCTTTCAAAATTCTAGATTTATGAACTTAAAAGCACCTTGGTATTGGCTCACATGGAAAAACAACACAAACTTGCAAGAAATCTACATTTTATCTAAATAGCTTTTTCAGTTCCTACAACCTGAGAGAACGAGATTATAAGAACCAAGAACGGAATTCAATGCGTTATATGAGATATTTGAGGGAAAAGAAAACCAAAAGAAAAAGTGTTTTCTCAGTATTAAGCTTTCAGAGAAACGATGTATTTGGCATTCACCCAAAGTTCTTATTCTTTTTTTCTGTTTTATAGACTGTTATATGCTTTTGGGTGATGGAATATGCTAAAAAGGTGAAAGTGTAAAGTTCAGGGGTGTGAATGTTTGCTGTTACAGAACTATCTACCTAGATATTTTTTATCAAAACGGGCTTAGATGTGGCATTTTATTCAGGAATATATTACCATTCTATCAGCAAAATGCCGTGTTTTTCCTTCATTGGGCTGTTAATTTTGAAAATATATTTTTTCAGTAACAACTTTTGATGGTATATTAATATTCGTTAACTAGATAGCTTTTCTCATTTTTGCCAGTTTTTAAAACATATGTAAAATATATTTTTCAAGCAGTTATGCGGCAGAAGAGAAGACACTCTCGAATTAACTAGATTTCTTGAAACTATTTTTATTCCAATCCCATAGGCATAGTTTATGTACAAAAATAAGTGCTAAGAAATACGTCTGTCTCTATAGTGACATATCAGCAGAAGAGCAAAATATACCGAAGACACAAAAGATTTTTTTGACACGTATCGATTTAAGCAAGGGAATTTTATAGGTTTTCATAGGATTATGATAAACGCTAAGGGATTTTATCCCTTACACTCGGAACATTAGAATTTGCAGAAGGAATCATTTTATAAAGCTCGTGAGGCATTAACTAAATATAAAAAGTGGATGTGGATCAAGAAACAAAGGACCATTATAGCATGAAATTAATATGGCCTAAATTAAGATAAAAAAATTAGCAAAACAACTCGAATTTAATTTAGATATTAAAATATCATTACATATATGTCATAAGAATTTATATTTTTCGTTGAGTTTCAGTTTATTTAAATAATGCTAATGTCTGACACCAGAGAAAATGTTTGAAATTCCGTTAGATTTTGAAAACAACTAATTAAATATATAGCTCTTTTATAACTTATTCAAAAGATTTAAAAAATTTTAGAAGATAAATAAATTAATTTTCACTTGTAATAATCTTACGAAAAGGTGCACTAAAAGTTCTCCGTGAATGGTTCCTCAAAAAAGTATTTCTTCGTTCAATTTTCCTAATTCATTTTTATTTTGGAATTCTACCGTTGTACTTTTATTCATGAATGGTTATTAACTACTCTGGAATAATGAATAAAATCAATATTAGAAGAGAGAGAATTAATAAATCATTGATACTTCATTAAATAATCTTCAGAATCATTGCATTCTTCTAAGTGCATGTCTAACCAAAGCAGGGAAGAAGAAAAGAACAATCTAATAGTCCCCTTAATTTCTAAAAACATTTTTATGGTGCACATTTTAGCAGACTAAATACTATACATGTTTTTTTCGGAATGATCTACTTTTGCAAAAAACAGTTGAATTGTTAACAAGTGAAAGAACACTGTAATATTCAATAAACATTTTTCCCAAATTAGGTTGTAAGAAAAAGGGATAACAGATTGCCATATTTATCTGAAAAGGAAATGATTTTCCAAAATAAAAACGCAAATTGAAAATGTCTTATTGTTTAAAAAATTTCAGAATGAAAACATAACCCTCTTCCAATAACTTGTTTTACAAATGAAAATAATAGTAATTGCAGAATTTTTGAGTAATTTTAATAAAACAACGGAAGAATATTTTAAATTTTACTTTTTTAATAGCATCCAATAATTCTTGAATTGACCGCCTTTTCTTGGAACTATTCGTCTTACAGCATTCAATTCCCCACAGAAGTTTTTTTAAATAATACATACATAAGTAAATATTGAAAATAAAATTAATTTTATTATAATTTGAATAGAATAGATTCAAAATTACTCCTTTTCTACACGCCTTTGTAAAGAATTAGTGAACAGTGCTCCTAAAAGTCATTAGGAGGATTTTTTTTTCCTTTTATGCTTTTCGTTCATATTTTTGTACGTCATTGGAAGTTTTATTGATAAGAATATCTTTTTAGTGGTATTAGTGCTACTGCAGGTTTTCGAAATAAGAAAATTCTCTAGTCAATACCATTGACGTTATGAAAGAAACCTTTTGTTGTCTTTGAACATTCTTTTGCCTTCTTTGCAGACTTGAAATCTCCTTTTTGTACAGATTCGACCACTAAGATCTGAAATCGATAATAACCATATTTTCAAGCCTTTCTTCGATAGTGTTCTGTTGGCCAAACCAACATATTGATTCACTGGTTGTTTATTCTTCTTCATAAATATTTTTATAACGAGAAAAATATTTATTACAGAACGAAATGTGTATAGCTTAAGTATGAAGAATAAAAATCGTTTATACCTATAAAAGTAATATTTCTTCGGTATTTAAAAAGATGACTTGATTCTTCGCCCTACAAGTCGAATCTTCCGCATCCTAATAGTAATGAACTATGAAGATATTGAAGATTCTAAAGATGGGAATTCCTTCTTTCTTCATTTCATGGTACAAATGAAACATACATTTAAGTTGCGGTATATAGCGTGATATCGCGAATTACGTTCTTGCTGTAATTTCGATTACTGCAATTATTGCTGTAATTTTTATCGCCATAATTTAGGTTATGTTCTTGCTGTAATTTAAAAAAACATTGGAAAGCTTGGATACATATAGAAATACCGAATGCGATTAATTGATCCTTTAAAATCCTATGTATTATCAGTTCTGAAATTAAATGTAAAATAAAATAAAAAAATTTAATCTTGGAAAAATTTTTAATCCATACGCCATTTTAAACCGGGTATACGAATAATTACAAAGTGGTTAGAAAATTTGAGTAATAATATTACAGCATCAATGCACTACATCATAGGTTCCATACCTTTTTTGAACTGGCGCCCCCTTTTCTAAGGAATATTTCAATATCGCCACCCACCCACTAAAGATAAATAAGAGCGCACGTAATGCATAGTGCAAACAAAAATTAAAAAAAATTCTAATAGATAGAATATTGTTGGAATTGAAACGCTACTGAATTCCTTTTTTATTTAAAAAAAGATGAATAAAATTTTATCTTACCTGTCATAAGGACAGGCAGGGATTTTGACGATACGAATTAATTCATAATAAACTATTCCTATCCAAATAAATAAATCTAGAGTTTCAGAGACCCATCAAAACGCATACTTAATTATATTAAAAAGTTTTTTTATTAAAATTTATTGACATCAAATTTCTAAACTAATGAGAAGGCTGAATTTAATGCATTTTAAGGAACTTGTTGATATCAGGCTCTATTTCACTTAAAACGAAGCGTAAGTTGCCACGTTCAGTAATATGGAGCCGATTTCCCTTTTTCGTAACCAATGTTGCTTCAGCACTCAATCCCCGTTTTGCTAAATATGAAGAGGGGAATGCTATCAGAAGTCGTCGAACAATCCACCATAATCCTGAATGCAGTTGCGAAATAGACTTCAGCAGCCAAAATTCTTGAATTGAATTTTGAGATCTTCATTTGTCATCAGTTCTATTAGTTTTTCTTCTAACTGAGGCTGTGTTGACATTGGAAAAATGATCCAAAACCCAGTTTAGTCTGTCCATGCTTAAAATGTCCTGGAATCGCGCTTGAAGTTATTATACACTATATTTGGTTAATACTCTAACACCCCTCCGTGCCATATCAACGCCCCCTCATTTTCTCTGGGTCTTTTACCGCCCCCCTGAAAGCTTCAAACGCCCACAAGAGGGCGTTATCGCACTACATGGATCACCAACATATTGAAAAAAAAGTTTCAAGTCCACATTTATCGTTTCACAATTTATCACTATATATATATATATATATATATATGTGTGTGTGTGTGTG
>JAPMOQ010056068.1:1175874-1205831 GCA_026543055.1 Argiope trifasciata
TATATAATATGAATTGAAAAAATAAAAGGGTAAAATAATTTTAATTAAAGGACATCAATTTCATTTTTAAAAATGTCCTGTCATTGTAAATATGTTTTTTCACATTACAGCATTTCTAATGGATATTCTTATTTCAGTGTATAGAATAAATATGCAATCATCTGTTTCATAAATAGGATGCTACAGCTATCAATTATAGTTTAAATCTTCAACGTTTTTCTTCTTCGTCCTTCTCTGATCAAAATGGGATCCAATTGTGAAAAGACTATATTGACTACCCGAAATGTTATAGCAATTTCTTAATATTATGATTTTTTATTTGGCCGGAAGGACAAGAATTGCAATTAAAAGTTAAAACCATAAACCATGTAAAAATCCGATTGCGTGCTACTTTCTTAAACCAAATGCATTGAAGAAATGGAATAACCACCAAACATTTAAAAACAATTTTTAATGGTTATAGCTTTTTGTTTATCTTTCAAAACTAGAACTCAAACTGATACGGAAATGAAAAGATTTAAAAGATTTGAAAGGGAACAGATTATTATTGCCGCTATCCTTATGGGAAAGAATTATATATTCTAGCGAAATTAATGATTCTTTTACATTAAATTCATTTTAGTGACATGGAAAGATAACAAGTGTTTTACATTATGAACTGATGTACAACTGGAGAGAGTTTTAGTGCTTGACAGATGACAAAGCAAAAGCGAAGTAATGGGTTTCTGTAGAGCAATAAATCCAGTCTACACATGACATTGTAATTGGTTATGACTGGAAATAGAATGCTTTTACTCGAAAACGGAAACTGTTTCATCAGGTCTTTACTAGGATAAACTACATGCCCGTTATAAATTCATGGGGTTTCTAGAACAAGATTAATAAGTAAAAAAATTTTGAAGATATTCATATACACATTACGGAGCTTTTTCCTGTACTAAGAGTGAATGCGCATAGAAGACTGAAAGATGATTGTTTTCAAAACTCTTCATTGCAACAAATTAGATAGAATGGACGTATCATAAGAATCAAGAAGAAAAGGCAAACATAGTGCTCTACATATAACTTCTGCACAATATATAAACAGAAAAAAAAGTATTTCATTTCCAAATCTAATTTTTTTATTTCCATAAAGCTGTTTTGCATTATAACGTTTATGTATTGAATTATTTTGTTGTTGTTACTTATGGCACTTTACAAGCCCGCTTACAGATATTGTCGGCGATTTGAGCCGAACTTTTTATTTTGTATTTTAAATTTTTATTTATGTATCTTGTTCTTCAGTAGCGCCAAAAAAGGCCAAGAGTACGACTTAGCTACTTCATACTCCACATTCGCTTGCACAGCCCCTTTTTACAGGGGGGCACATTCACACAACTCACAGATAGAACATAGGAGAACAACCATGCCCGAACCGGGAATTGAGCCCGGGTCGTCCAGATCACGGGGAAGACATTCTACCCCTATGCCAGGACGCTGGTGATTTAATTTGTTGAATCAAATATATATTTATTATTACAAATTTTATGACGAATTAAAATATTAATCATTAAGCATTCCTTTTGGAATAGCATTATATTTACAAGACTGTAAATTCTTCAAGAACTGACTTAAACTTTAAATATGTCAGTTCTTAATACTTGAACATACTCCGAAAGTTCCATTAAAAATTGATAAGGAAAATTTAACTATTTAAAGGGTTAACTCCTATCGGGATTTTATTATGTTTTAATTAGCTAATCCACCATTTATATGAATTACTTAATGAAAGCATTTTGATTAGTTTTATATCTTTCTATAATGAAAACTTTTTGTGCTGGGTTGAAAAGCATTACTTCAAATTTTCTCAAAATTACCAAAAAGGTGAAAAATACATTTCCTCTATACAAGTGTATTCCCATAGAAAAGTATGATATCCAGATTTAAAGAAATACGAACGATTTCACGCATATGCTTAAAAGATATTATGTTACACCAAATTCCAGAAAATCATTTTGAATTTTAATTCTGAAAATTAAATATCAATTTTTCAACATTGGCGAAAAAATGTACTTTTCCGTTATCTTCCGGGGAATGATGTACTAATAAAAGATTCTTTTTCACTTATATGATATTGATACAAGATAGGAGAATATAGAGATCAAATTCCATCCTATATATTTTTCCATCAATCCATCACAGGAGAAGGTCCAAATATGTTCCTTTTTATATCCAACATATCGTAATCTCAACCTGGCCAGAGATTAATATTTGGCCATTAAGTGAGATTATGGGATCTAAAAGACGTTGAATGGGGCTTTCTCAGAGCTTCATATGAGATTGAAACACTTTATGGTCTTATTCATGACTGTTGCGTTTACTCTTGATTGGGGTGTTCAGATAGGATCATATTAAAGAGTTTAAAAAATTGAAAAGTGTGATTTCCTGATATAAAAGTGTATAATTTGTGTGGATCATGCATATAAAAGTCAATGAAAAGCTCTTAAGTGTGTAGTTATATCAACAACTGGACAAAATAGTTTGCAATTGAAATGCTTATTGTCTGAATTGGCTTTAATAAAAAGTTAAAATTTTACTAGCATAGAATCAGGGTATCTTTTGAAATGGGATTCTAAAAATAAAAGTAATAGAAAAAGAATAATTTTATAGAAGACTCCATTTACATTATCTTTAATAAATAATTTTAGAATCAAATATACCCTAATAAAAACCTGAAAATTTGTAAAAGCTTTTTCTTGTTAATTGAAATATATATTTTTGCAACCTTTTAATATTAATATAAAGCTATAATAGAATTTAATAGAGAATTGTTCCTCCTTATAAGAGGATACATTTATGAAGAAAAACGATATTTCCTTTTTATTATTAACGAAAGAGATTTATAATATATTTGTTCTGTATAATTGTTCGAATTGTTTCCCCTATTTTGCTACAAAACTGTGGTAAGTGAATATAATAGGGAAATATTTGAGATTTTTCTGAACAGTATGACATATTTAAATATTTGCAGACAGAAATTACCAGCTCATTCTGTTTTCTTCATGCTCTCGTAAGCGTTAAAAATTTCATTAAAGTATTAAAATGAAATGCCCCAATATAAAGGAATAATGTCTCAAAATCTTTTTTTATAATACAGAATGTCATTTATCATATTAGAACCTATCACCGATGTTTAATGTAACAGTCATGTTGAACCTATAAACAATACAAACTAGGTACTCTTGACTTGTGAAAACCTATCAGTGATTTTTAACTGCCTACTGACTGTCAACAAGCTATACTTGATTATTTCGATTATTTTCTTTATACAATTATGATAGATATTGGTGACATTGATTCATGAGGATGTGTATTCAATGGGATTTTTGGACTTTGACAATGTCATATGACTGTTATATGTGATTATATGGCAAAATACAGTGAGGATAAGATTTGTATGCTCTTGTATTTGTATGTAAATAAAAGTCTATGCCTGGAAATACTTTTAGATATATTATTCTGAAAAGTTATATTCCCTAAATTAGAAATATTCGTAAAATGCAATTTGAGCATTCTTTATTTTTATGAACAGGTAAAGTAATTTATTATGAAATTAGGGTTGAGGGAAAAAGTTTTTTCTTCAGAGAATAATTCTTTTTTTCGTTGTATTATCACCAAAGCTTAGGTATCTCTTTTTCATTATTAAACTTACTGTGTGGATGCTTCAATTCCGATTACATAGCACCTGATTTGAAATTTCAAAAATTATCACTGTTTTCTGGAATCACTTTTCATTCAATTTCATTGCATTAAAGATGATGAAATGAGTATAACCTTTTATAATGCACAATTTTTTTCTATAGTTATCACATGCATATGAATTGATACAATCAATTCTTTACGTAGAAATATGTAGAATACAAATGCAATATGCTTTTGTGGAATGTATAAGCTGCAAAACTGTTTCCATTTTGTATTTGTTGGAATTTTCTTATCACACGTTTTTAAATAATTTCAACCGTTTGTTTTCCCATTGTAAATAATTTAAAAGCTTTATATTTCATTAAAATCATTGTACAAGTTCTCACACATAACTGTCAGAAAACGGTTCGTATTCCTTTTAATAGTCTTTTTCCGATAGATAAAGTAATTATGGCTTGAGTTTACTGTAATTAGCTTTCTTATAATTAAAACTTCATTATTTAAAGACTAGAAATAATATTTTTTTTTTTCCTCTTGAAAACGAGTCAAGTGTTGAAGCAATCATACAGATTACCAAAGGTATATTATAGCATTACACATTAAAAACAAATAGCGTAAGTGTCACTGTGCTATTAAATTATAGTATAAATTTTTACAGTAAAAGTTAAAGCTAACATAATACGTAGTTGCTTAGTAGTTATATGAAAGAAGAAGGAGAAAATAAAATACCGAAAATGCACATTGACGTCGTAACAAAGGATTAGTTAAAAGCACATTTATTCTTTGACAGGATTCAGAAAAATAATCATAGTTAATCGCATTAAAAAATTAGGGGAAACGTCAGAGGATATCAATCATGTTTATAATTCCAAGCGGCGGAGACGTTTTTTTCTGAAAAGCACATCCCCACCGAAACAGGCGTAACCGTGCTTTTCGTTCTGTTCAGTTGTTTCCAAGACGGGCGCAAACGGTTCTTTCCTACTTTCAATTGAAGCGTCGAAAAAGGCGAAGACGTGTTTTTTCTTCTGTGCCATCCCCCTCCTTTAATGACCTTTTTGGCAGTGACAGATTACTTTACGATACTACCAGGGTAAAGAACCCCTTAAAAGCACTTAGCACTCATAAAAGAATTCCTTATCATTAAATGGTTTAAGTAGGCAGTATTCCACGTGGTTTTCGGAAACTTAAGAGAAAAAAAATCTTTTCACTAAATTTTACTAACCAAAATAATAACTTAAGAACTCATTCCTGAATAAAGCAAAATATTTCTAAATAGACTTTCTGGTAAAATGTTGCTATTAAACAATTTTAAAATACGTCTAACGCCTTCAAAGAATAACTAAAATAAAAGGACTTTAATTTATATATTTATTTAACTACTTTGCCTCAAAATTCATGACATGAATACGTTGATAGATTTTCAGTTAAGAAATCAAGACTGTTTGTTAAAATTTGATTTTTGACTCAAGAATGTTACGGCATAAAGACTTGCAAGGAATTTCATTTTTTAATTTAATTATTTGTGTTTATTTAATTTAAATTATTTAAATTTATTTAATTTAAATTGTTTAAATTTATTTAATTTAAATTATTTAAATTTATTTAATTTAAACTATTTAAATTTATTTAATTTAAATTATTTAATTTTATTTAATTCAAATTATTTTTTGTGTTTTATTTAATTTTATTCGTTGTAATGTAAATTTATATTATAGCTTCCGAATTAAAAATTGTAATACATTTATAAAAAACATACTGTTAAATTCGTTTTTTTGTAAATCCCAAGAAGCAAAAATCCCCTAAAAATTAAATAGAAAACAGTTAGAAAGCAAAATAAAAAAAAATTAACACAAACAGCTGGTCCTGGATTTATAAAATTTCGTACATAATTACTTCCTGACCAATAGATATTCAATAATTAGAATCATTTTTAAAATTACTAATTTCTTATTTATTGAATTTAAATTTAAATTTGATCAAGCAGAAAAGCTTATTGGCAATTGTTGTGTCACATTAAAATTCAAAAGATTAACTTTCCAAAGACAAAATTTCCGTTTTCGGGTCAACTTTTCTTCAGATTTTATAAACAGTCATGTCAGAATTTTAGAAATAATTTGTAACATTTCTTTTTTATGGAAATGAAATTGAAATCAATTTTGTTATTTTACCGTAACGTTCCGTCGTTACTTTGTTAACGTTGAAAAAAAAATATCTGCATTTTTAAACAGCAAACTTCAGTTAAAATTTTTAAGAACTTTTTAATTGCTTATTTAAATGACACGATGTACGAATATTTTACATGATATGCCATAATTGATGAAATCAAGACTAACGACATCATTAAGACTTTGATGATGAATGAATGAATGTTTTAGTGAGCACTTTAGGAATATTTAGGAAACTATTTTTAAAAATATGTCATATGAAATCTCAATTCAAAATAATAATTCTGTAAAACTATTTAAAAATGTTTCTATAATTTAAAGTGATATACTAATAGTTTCAAAATATTTGAAAAGATTAAATTTTGAAAAGGAAAAAAATCTTACGTTTTAGTGAAGAAATAGGAATCGTGAGTGCAATGATTATAATCAAATGAACACTAGCTTGAAAATAGAAATAAAATGCTCATGCAAATTAAATTTCCACTACTTTATTAAACTTAATTTCGAATTTATACCTGATTCTGTTAGTGATTAATGCACCGTATTCTACACATTAATCACTTTATTATTTCTGCATTCAGTACGTTATTAATAAATCACTCAAATAAGCTGTAGATTTTTGAACAATATATAAACTAAGCAAATAGTTAAATATGAAGAACTTATTCTCAAAAATGTACTTCAGTTTCTTCAAGATCAGATTCTTTTAGAAAAACATTAAAAAATTTGTATGAAGAATTAACCCAAAAATTTTAGTCGAATATTAGTAAAATTAATTTTGAAAGTTGCTTAGTTGCTACAAACATGCTCTTGCTATTATTCCCAATAGCCTTAATTTCGGTTTATATTCTGTTTTGCCTTGATTTCATTTAGTAATATGACAAGTACGAAATTATTTAATTTGGAACGTCCGATTCAAACGCTTGCACATTCTGTCATTCAGAACTTTAAAAAAAATATGCCTATCTGTTAACTCTGATATTTTCAAAAGATAGATTCTAAGACAGTTTGTGTTGAAGCACTGAAAAGTGTTTTCTTGCCAAAAGTGATATTTGATTTAAAAACAAAATTGTATTAAAACTGACAAATAACTTTTTATTCAAAACAAGCAGAAATATATTAAGACAGAACTTTTTTTTAAAACTATATTTAAAAAAAAATCGCAATTTGTTATTTTTACAAAGGCTTTTTGATTTCATTCAAATATTTAGATAACCAAGTCTATAAGACCTTTACATATAAAATAAATAACGATAACTACTGTAAGTGAATTGCAATTAATATCGCTTCATATCTCACCGAAAACTGATTTCATCAGTTGGAAATTTTCAAAAAAAATTAGTGCAACCTTTTTTTTTTACTTTCAGTTTTCTTTGAAAATTGTCTTACAATTCTGAATTAGAAACAGAAATATTGTATTATTATTAAATGCAAGAGCGCCTTAAGTGACATTTTCAAGCATTTATATTAATTCCAAAAGCTTTCAAATGCAGCTTTGAAAAGTTTATCAAAGAATTATCGAAGTATATGCTGCTTTATGAAAGAGCAACGACATTAATTGATGTGATGTTATAATTAAGATGTAAATTTTTCACCTCTCAGTGTAAAAGATATCTTAAATTACGTCTCTAAAAATAAAGTGTAGGAAACACAAATTTTGAAAATTATATGCGTTCGGAAAAAGAATATTTATTTGCATTAAACATTGCTTATATTATATGCAGAAAAAGTGTAAATCTGTAGCATGATTTTAGCGCATTTATATATCTAAATGCTTTTCTTCTTATATATATATATATATATATATATATATATATTAATAAAAAGACAAATAATAGCTTAGTGTCTTTTGTAGAAATGTTGGAATAAATACTGATATGAGATAGTCAATATAATTATGTAAAAAAATTAATTTACAAATTTAAGACCTCTATGCAAAATATTTTTTCCCTTTCAAAGATGTGAATTCATATAGCCTTTTAATTTGAAACTACATATTGCTAATACGAAAAAAACGTTGGTGTGTGAAGAAGGTAGGGGAGGGAAGTGGTCATCAGCAAGATAAGATAGCCAGATAGATTATAAACCAGTCTTCCCTCTGGGTTAATGGGAACCCCGCGGCTGGGAAGGAGGGGAAGTGAAAAATGCTCGTTTATTTTTCGGACACAGTCTCGTGTGAAGCTGACATTTTTTTGAAGTAACCTATTGATGGATAGAGAGAAATTTTTAAGAAGCTCTACTCAGAATAATTGGGCGCTCGGAGGGTTTATCTTCAAGCTTTCGTCATTTTCTAAAGCTGATTAAAAGTTGAAGAATGTAACTAAACATTACTTTTTACTCCATTTCCTGAAATATTTATGTTTTGCGCTTACTTGTATATCAGAATAAACAGATGCGAAGAATCTTCCAATTTCTCCGAGATCTTTTAGCTGATGAATAGAGTTAAACCTTTTTATAAAGTAACTTTCTATTTGTTAAAAAAAAGAAACTTTGATTAAATTCGAGCCCAAAAAAAATTTCGCTTCATTTTCATAACTAAGCCTCATTTAGTAGTAGAAATCAATTTAATAATCTATCAGAAATTTATGGAAAAGTATATAATATTTAGTTATCAGCTCAAAATATGTATTCCATAAAGTTATCTATTTCAAATTTCATTACATTTTTAATTAATAAAATTTGAATTTACCTTTCAGTAAAATCATGCAATGCAATTTCGAATGTATTAAGTCAAAGACAGGGTGGAATGAAGGGCTAGAACCAAAAAATAATTTTTTATTTGGATTGCCACCTGCCTTTTTTCATACTTACAATAAAATTTAAATTATATAACATGTATACCTACGGGGATTTAATTTCCAATCAGAACGAATATTATTAGAATTATCTGTGCATGGATTCTATTTGCATGGATGTTGCTGAAATTTTAAATATAATAAACCCATTTTGGGACATCTTGCCCTTTTACTCTCTCATTGCATCTCAGAAAACCCTTATCATCGCTAGAAAGACTATGGTACAAAAGAGTACTTAATAATTCATCTTCCAAAGGAAGAATCATAAACATAATTAGATTCCTAATTGATCAGGTATAGCTGCTTCAGTTAGATTAACTCTATTATTTTCATAGGACACCATTTGATACAACTCGCACTTTATTCATTATTTCTTTTTCATTAACTAATATTTATAACCTTTTATTTTTACACTCATGCTGTACATCAGTGTTTCTCAACCTTTTAATACTCACGGCCCAATTTCCAATCATAATTTTCATCGCGCCCCCCTCCTCACCGCATACAATAAAATGTATACAATAATAATGTATTTTGAGTATTTTGGAGAGAAATCTACACTAAAACCTTAATTTTAAACTTTAAAAATTACCAAGAATATGGAAATTTATTGACATTTTGCAACACCGATCCTCAGCATTGAGAAAACAAGAATCCTATGCCTTTTTATTGCTCTTGCTTCCCGCCATGTCGGGCATTCTCACGGTTTTGCGAGAAGTTTCAATTTGTCTGGAATTTGTCTGGTCAGCTTAAAAGTTAAGTTAGGAGCTTGCGTAGATGTGAACAAACGTTTTCTCAAAAGGAGAAGGAGAAAGTTCTATGACGCCAATTTCAATTCCAGACAATCTCATTCGAGTCGATCCTTTTATCGCTATCTTAAATCGCCACAGTGCGTCTGGTCACATTGCATGATCCACAGAGCTTCCACAGGTTGAGAATCACTGCTGTACATTACAAGTTCATTCATTCAGTTTTATTGTACTCAAGATATTTTTCATTCTAGCATTTTTCATTTCTTGTTATGTTGCAGTTATGTGTATTTTATCCTTTGTCTGTATCTTTCGCATTAATTGCCGTGTACATTTTTTTTAATTAAGTCCACCTACATCTATATCAAACCGGAAAGGGGCCACATGAGCTTTAGAAACGGGGGTGTGGTGGGATGTTAACGGGGGTGTGGTGGGTGTGGTGGGATGACTCATTTCTTTGGCTTCCAAAGAAATGAGTCCTGGTTTGAATATTGTGTTAACTACGGTTGTAACCGTAGTAAATTATATAAAAATGAGACCCCTGAAATCAAGAATCTTTTCAGCACTTCGTAAAGACATGGGTAAAGTACATTCAGCGTTACTATTTTATTGCGAGGCAAGATGGTTATCACGAGGGAAACATTTGCACCATGTTTATGAATTAAGAGAAGAAATCGCCATTTTCATAGAAGAGAAAAACAGACCTGAAGCTGAGAATTTTCGCGATAGTTTATTTGTGATGAAATTGAGCTACATGGTCGACATATTCGAGAAATTAAATAACTTGAATCTTCAACTGCAAGGAGCAAATACACATATATTGGATACGTGATAAAGTTAATACTTTTTGTAGAAAATTGGAATTGTGGAGCAGAGATTTAAAGCAAGAAAGCTTAACAATGTTTGCAAATTTGAATGATTGTATTAAAACTTATAAGGCTGAAGAACAACATGTAAAAGTTGTTTTTGTAACCATCGAAAATCATTTAGCAATGCTTGCAAAGAATTTTAAAAAGTACTTTCTTGCTGACGACAAACTGATATCAAGTTACAAGTGGGTGAGGTAACCATTTCAATATACTCCCGAAGGATTCTCAATTGAAGAGGAAGAAACCGTCATAGACTTCACGGCAAGAGGCGAAACCAAAAGACAATTTAGTAATAAATCACTCTTTGAATTTTGGGCAGGAGTGGATGATGAGTTTTCAACACTAAAAACAAGGGCATTTCGCATTCTACTACCATTTTCAACATCTTACCTTTGTGAAACTGGATTTTCTGCGGTGACTTCTTTGAAGACAAAATATAGATCTCAGCTAAATATAGAAAAAGAACTGAGAGTATCTATTTCTAATATTAAACCCTCCTTCGAAAAACTTTGCTCTACAAGACAGGCCCAAGGAAGTCACTAATAATTATTAATTTTTTAAATTTAGTAAATTGTTTTAATTTAATAAGATAATTATTAAATATATCGAAATGTATTTTGTTTTGTATGTTTGTGTTTGTCCTTTCCTTTCAGTCACTTAATAAATTTTTTAAATAAGATTTTCTCTTGGATATGCTCGTGCCCCCCTAGGGGGGGGGCGCGCCCCACAGGTTGAGAATCACTGCTGTACATTACAAGTTCATTCATCCAGTTTTATTGTACTCAAGGTATTTTTCATTCTAGCATTTTTCATTTCTTGTTATGTTGCAGTTATGTGTATTTTATCCTTTGTCTGTATCTTTCGCATTAATTGCCGTGTACATTTTTTTTAAATTAAGTCCACCTACATCTATATCAAACCGGAAAGGGGCCACATGAGCTTTAGAAACGGGGGTGTGGTGGGATGTTAAATGTTAAACATAATAAACCAACTTCAGTCTAATTTTTCAGCATCTGCAAACAAATCTACTTCTTCTAGAACATTTTTAGGCTTTGAAAAAGCAGTTTTTAATATACTCCCGTACGGTCTTCACCTTTCCTGAAAGAATCATTTTCCGCCTTTGCTGAAGGAATCCTTTGTCGCCTTTGGTTAAAAAGTTTTTCCAGATTAAAAAATCACTTTTAAATTGATTTCCTGCAAAAAATACAGCCATTAATTTATTTAAAGTTTTAAAAAACTCTAATTGATATAAAAACTTGTAGTATTTTCAGAACTCGTGATTCACAATCGGGAAATAGTCGTAAATAATCAATCTATACGACAGGGAATTTATTTCTTCAATTTTATCTTTATCAAAATAAATTCACATAAAAATAACTTGATATTCTGTTGACACTTTTTCATGTAATTATTATCCTTGTTGGTGAAATATGTTTACAGTGATACTCTCTTTGGCGTAATATACAAAAGAATATTATTGTTTATATTTTACGAACAAAAAAGCTTCAAAAGTATAAGATGAAGGTAGAGAAATTGACATATTACTGCCATAGTCCATATTAATCATTGAATTTTCCAAAAATGGCTTTTGATCTAATGATGTTATCAAAAGAATATTTGATGATAGAAATATGAGGCTTAATTAATTGTTTTTATATTTGTTCCAGAAAAATATCTAATATGTATATGTTGCTGATTGTTCTATTTGATTATTTTATTCAATAAATGTCAATATTTTATTAGTTTCATTAATAAATTTTGAAAGGATCATATAGTTATTATATGCATTAATAAATATGGGTCAACCGACATCTAATTCACTTTATTTAACTAACTGCTGATATAATTATCCGAATAAAACCTTTTAGTCATGGAATGTCACAATACTTCTTGTCGTAATTTAAAGTAAACCTGAACTTAAAAGAAAAATGATAATCTATGCTTAAAGCAAGAACTGAAAATACCTTTTTGAAAATGACGAAGAGAGTGATATATTTTTGGAATGTAATTTGATTTGCCCTATTATTTAACAGTTCAAGCGAAATTACAAATATTAAATATTTTATAATATTATGAAATACTTAATGCTTATACAAACAAATATTTAATTTATTATTAGCTTTGACGTATATAGTAAAAAAAAATATTAAAATCTCTTTTAATACTAAAGATGAAAGTGTTTGTGTGTATGTATTGGTTCTCCAAAAGACAGAGCGATTGAATTAGAAATTTTAAACTTTGCACATATATGCTTTGGAACGTCAGAATGTACATATTTAAGAGAATTTTTGTTTAATTTTTAATTAGAATTTAAATCAATTAAAAATGAAGTGAAATCTTGTTATATCTTCAGTGATAACTTCTGTAAATATTACAGTAGAAACATGATTTTTACCATATCTTATAATTAAAAAATATCTTTTCAATAATGTCAAATATTTGGTATTTTTTACAGCTTAAAATTCCTTTTAGTAAACAATTTTAAAAGTCTGATACAACATTATATTTCTTTGCTAAAGTGAAACTCAAATCCTTCTCATTTTTGTTATTAATATTTCCTCTTGGCTTTTATCATAATGTTATGTTGGTATGAAGATTCGGCCCATTTATTCTATTTAAATTGGTTTTAGCTTAAGGCATACTTTTAATAATATTTTTGATATTTTGTTGCATTTAAAATTAAAGTTTTAGATCAAAATCAGGCAATGCTGTTGATTTTTTTTTAAATGTGCTTGTTCTTAAATGTTACTGATATTTCCTGTGATTTAATTTGTTGATAAAGATGAAGACAATAAAGTTTTAAAAAAAGGCAAAGTACGATTAACAGAATGGTGTAAATGTTTTGAAATATTCTTGCAAGTTTTCATCCTATTAAAATTTACATATTAATTTATTTTGCCGAGGAAGCAATTGAAATTATTAGTAACCATCAATCCCAACAAGCAACAAAAATAATTTATAAGAAACAAAAGAGTTGCTTATGCAAATTATAATCAATAAAATAATTATTTATATTAAAAAATGAGCCGAAAGAGAAATAATCATTTTTATTTACAAAATAGATATTTTATTTACACTAAAATAATTTGGGTTCATAAATCAACCAACTGAACGATTGATAATATTAAATAATAACTTCATATATTGCTTAGAATCGGGATAGTTTAATATTTATATTTGCATCATTTCTTTTGTTAAACATTAAAAAACTTTTCGAAACAATATTTTTCAACAGTAGAAATGAGCAATCCATACAATTTCCCCGAAATTTTAATATATTTATCATTTAATAATTTTAACATTTTTTTAGTTCCAATTCCTGGGATTTTAAACTCAAAAACTGCACCTAAAAATGAAAGTAAATCCGCAGAAATAACTTATACATGCTTTCAGAATTTATCTTACATTCCTTCCCTTTGAAATATTTCTCCAAGGATAAAAGTTGGTATTGGAATCCCTTAGAATCGTCAATAAACTTTCTGAAATCGTTCGCATATGGTTTTATTTGACAGAATGCGCAAGGAATACGATTCAATGTTCTTCACTTGTCTTTCAATGGGGAATTTCAAGTAAACTTTGGGGAAATTCCCGTTCAACTTATAAGTACACCTTTAAATCGCATTTATTGCAAATAAAACTTATTCTTAAATTATTTGAGGACATTGGAAATGAAAGTATACGGATCCTAAGATACCTTATATAACTAATTACAGGTAAACACGATTTAATTTTACCTTTACAATTTCTTAATTTTCTTAAGATTAGAAACGGAAAATAGATTTAGAAATTTTTATGTATTTATGGTTTATGAAACATCAGACATTTTTTTAAAAAATGAAGCAAATACAAAATTAAATGACGGTAACAATAAAGCACGACAATTCTGTATAAGACTTTTGTTGCAAACATGGCGAAAGCAACTGTAATATAACAATTTCTAAACATTACATCATCAGATACAACTACAAATATCAAATAAATGTTAAACATTGAACATTTTAAAGAGTTCATAATTTCAAGTGTATCTTCACAAATGGCATAAGACCATTTTTAAATTATAACAATTTGAAGTAAACATGAAAATATCAGTTTTATAAAGTTAAATACAGATAAAATACAACTAAAGTACTTAAAATACAGAATTGGACAAAGGTAAAATACAAATATTTGAAATTCCACGCTTAAGAACTCCCTGGGGGGTTTTAATCCGAACAACCCGAACCTTTCCATCGTTTCCTGGAATTACTTCCTGAATTCTACCTATAATCCAGGAACAAAGGGGCAATTTATCTTGTTTTACTAGTACCATATCACCTATTTTTACGTTATTTTTTTCGAATAGCCACTTGCTTCTTTGCTGTAGGTTATTTAAGTAATCCCTAGACCATCTGTTCCAAATAATTTGATTTAGTTTCGTAATTTTGTTCCAGTTAGATAACCTATTATCTGAAGTATCTAATAAACAAGGTTCCGGAATAGAGTTAATAGCTCGGCCAATTAAAAAATGTCCTGGGGTCAAACATTCGAAATCGTTAGGATCAGAAGACAAAGGAAGCATGGGTCTACTATTTAAAATACCCTCTATTTGATTCATAACAGTTAAAAATTCTTCTATGGTTAATTTCGAATTTCCAACGACTCTCCTAAAATGATATTTAAACGACTTGACTCCTGCCTCCCAGATCCCCCCAAAATTTGGCGATCCCGGAGGCAAGAATTTCCAGCTAATAGATTCAGTTGATAAATATGTGGCGACTTCCTCCGATCTAAAGAGACTACATAATTTCTTCAGCTCGGAGTTAGCACCAACAAAATTTGTAGCATTATCAGAAAAAATGGCTGAACAAAGACCTCTTCTAGAGAAGAATCTCTTTAATGATGCAATTAAAGCGTTAGATGTCAAGTCTGTGACGATTTCAAAGTGAACAGCACGGGTTACAAAACAAACAAAAATGACAACATATATCTTATTAAATATACCTTTACGCTGATTTTTGTACCTTATAAAAAAGGTCCACACAAATCAATGCCTGTGTTAGCAAAAGGAGGACTAGCAACAACTCTTTCCTTTGGGAGTGAAGCCATGATTTGCTGTTCAGTTTTGGGTTTATTTTTGAAGCATATTACACAGCCATGAACAACCCTACGGGCATTATTTCTACCATTTAACGGCCAAAATTCCTGTCGTACACAATGAAGCAGGGTTTGTGAACCAACATGTAGATTTTTTAAATGAAAATGCAACAAAATAATAAAAGTTAATTTGTGATTTCTAGGAAGGAGAATAGGGTGTTTCTGTGAATAGCTCAAATCTGAATTAGTAACTCTACCTCCGACTCTCACTATTCCTTTGATGTCAAGAAAAGGATTCAAATTCCCTATATGACTATCTTTCAATTTTTCTGCATTTTTTAATGCTTTAATCTCCCTTTCAAATACAATACCTTGGACAAATCTTACCAATGCTAATTTACCATCTTCCAATTCTTCTGGAAGCAGGGGTCCCAAAATCTTTGGTCCTTGTTGACAATTGGAAATAAATCTATAAATAAAACTAAATATACGAATTAATTTCACAAAACTATTAGAAATATTAAAAATAGAATTAATAAAGTCTAATTGAGAAGTCACAGTCATGGTGACAACTGGCAATTTCTTTAGTTCTGCCATAAACAGTTCACTGTCAGGATTATTTATGGTCTGTCCCTCAGGAAGATAAATATCTATATTTGGAGGTCCATTAAACCATAAGCCCAGTGACTGTAGCTCATTTGGATATACACCTCTTGAAACCAAGTCTGCAGGATTCCACTCTGATGGTATGTGCTTCCACTGCATATTTTTAGACAATTCTTGTATTTTTGAGACACGATTACCCACAAAAGTCTTCAATTGATAAGCAGGGGAATTGATCCAGGCCAAAGCGATTGTAGAGTCAGTAAACAAGATGACTTTATGTATATCAATTTTTAATGAATTGATAACTTTATGTACCAAATTAACAAGCAAAAGACAGGAACAAAGCTCTAATCGTGGCACTGTGATAGTTTTCAATGGTGCTACTCGAGACTTGCTTGCCAAAAGGTTTAAAGTTGAACTGGATGAATGTGGGTGCAAATAAACAACACCACCGTAAGCAGAAGTAGATGCATCGGCAAAACCAAAAATTGAGATTTCCTCTTTCGATGATTTCAGAATGTATCTTGGTATTTCAATACTTTCCAGACTCTTTAGGCTAGACACAATTTTTAACCATTCACCAGCTAATGCATCTGGAAGTTCGTCATCCCAATTAAAGTTATGAATCCAAAGCCTTTGAAGTAGGATTTTGGCTTTTACAATTACTGGCCCAAGGAAACCAATCGGGTCATACAACCTCGCAATAACCGACAGTACCTCTCGTTTAGTAAAAGTCGAACACTCCTTTAACGAGACTCTAAAAGTAAATGCATCTGGTTCAGGCAACCAAATTATACCCAGAGTTTTACTAGGTTCATTGGAATTAGAATTCTAGAAGAACATTTGGATTTTCGAAAACTGTTCGTACAATGGAGCAGTATACTGATGATTTGAAAAAATTAAATCGTAGTAGAGCTGGTTATAAAAGTAAAATAACCAGAATTCAAAAGTTCCTGGAGGAAAAAGCCGAATCGTCGGATGATGTCGAACTTAGAAGCCGTTTAAGTGGAGTGGAAGAATTGTCGCAAAATATCGAGAATTTGAAATTGGAATACTATGCACTTTTAAAAGACGATGATTTGGATGAACATCAGCTGCAATTCGATGCAATTGAAGAACAGCTTGAAGATATTCGGGTGAGTTTACAAAGATTTATTTCAATATTAAATACTGATAAAATTGTTTCGAATAAAGTAAATGTAAAATTACCTGATATCACGCTGCCATTTTTTGACGGCAGATTGGAAAATTGGAATAACTTTAAACTGCAGTTTGATAGTTTAATTACTAATAACATTTCATTAGATGGTACACAGAAGCTGTTTTATTTGCGTTCTGTTTTAAAGGGTGATGTTGAGGCAGTTACATTCCAACAGTTACTCACCCAGATGTTCCTCGTCTATCGTCGCCTTCTAATGAAATAAATAAAAGTATCCAAAACACTGAAGCTGACGAAGCTAAAACCTTTTCCACTATTGGAATAACAAAAAATAAATCAGTTTTATTGGCAACCGCAATTGTATGGGTCTGGAGTTATCGTAAAAATTGTTTTGTTAAAGCACGCTGTCTTTTAGACTCGGGGAGCCAGTCGAACTTTGTAACTTTATCTTTCGCTAATGAGTTACTGCTTCGAAAGGAGAAAATAAATATGTTGATAGGAGGTTTGAATGGAAGTGAAAAGACAGTCACTCTTAAATCAAGTACTACGATTTCGAATAGTAATTCATCATTTTCAACGCAAGTGAACCTTTTAGTAATTGATAAAATAACTGATTTCGTTCCTTCTGCTGAACTTAAAGTAGAGGATCTTGATATTCCCGATCGATATTTGCTTGCAGATCCGGATTTTGACAAACCGGGTAAAATAGATATACTTCTCGGAGCAGAGCACTTTTTTGCAATTATTAAAGAAAGGAAACATTACTGTTCTAAAGATTTAGCATTTCGGGATTCTGTTTTTGGATTTATTGCTAGTGGTGTTCTTGAAACTGAAAGCTCCAAAACCTATTGTGGATTGGTTTCTAATGATAAAAACCTAGATTTAAACGATTGCATTAAAAAATTTTGGGAAATTGAAGAGGTGGTAATTAACCGGCTTCTGACTCCAGAAGAGGAATTTTGCGAATCTCATTTTCAAAAAACACATAGGCGGAATGATAGCGGCAGATATGTTGTTCAAATGCCTGTCTGCGAAAAGGGGATTCATTCCCTTGGTGATTCACGAAATACTGCCGAGAAACAATTAAATCAAACCATTAAAAAACTAAATAGGAATCCTGTTCTTAAGGAACTTTATACAGAATTCATTAAGGAATATGAAAATCTGAACCATATGGAGAGAGTTAAGACTGAATTTTCTAATCCTGTCAGTTACTATATGCCCCATCATGGAATTTTTAAGCCAGAAAAAACATCAACGAAACTCAGGGTTGTCTTTAATGCATCATCGCCCACAACATCAGGTCATAGTTTAAATGACATTTTACTTTCTGGTGAGGTTAGGGAAGATTGTTTTGAATTAATTCTTCGGTTTCGTAAACATAAAATTGCACTGACAGCAGATATAACCAAGATGTTTCGTCAAATCTTAATTGACCCATCTCAACGAGATTTATTGCGAATATTGTGGAAAGAGAAAGGAGATGATCATCCCACCGTTTTTAGAATGAACACTGTTACGTATGGCACGAGATGCGCCCCGTTTCTTGCTATTCGTACTTTGAAACAGTTGGCTAAAGATGAAAGGCTAAACTTTCCATTGGCTTCAGAGGTACTCCTTTCTGATGTCTATATGGATGATATCATTACGGGTACGTCTAGTCTAGATTCGGCAGTTGAATTAAAGAATCAACTAATTAAAATCTTGGAAAGTTGCGGCATGCATCTACATAAGTGGAATTCGAACTCTAGAGTTTTGATTGAGGATTTTCAATCGAAAGAAGTTTTTTTTAATTCCAATGAACCTAGTAAAACTCTGGGTATAATTTGGTTGCCTGAACCAGATGCATTTACTTTTAGAGTCTCGTTAAAGGAGTGTTCGACTTTTACTAAACGAGAGGTACTGTCGGTTATTGCGAGGTTGTATGACCCGATTGGTTTCCTTGGGCCAGTAATTGTAAAATTACCTGATATCACGCTGCCATTTTTTGACGGCAGATTGGAAAATTGGAATAACTTTAAACTGCAGTTTGATAGTTTAATTACTAATAACATTTCATTAGATGGTACACAGAAGCTGTTTTATTTGCGTTCTGTTTTAAAGGGTGATGTAAAATTTATTGAAACACCTGAGGATAGTTTTGAATCTTTGATGAATATTTTAATAGAAAGGTTTGAAAATAAGCGTATGAATGTAAACAATCATATTGCAAGCATCCTGAATTTTGATAAAATCTTAGTGGAATCATTTAGGGATTTGAGAAATCTTATCGATACCTTAAATAAAAACTTAAGAGGTTTGAAATTAATGAAATTAGAAACTAATGAGCTTTCATGCCAAATTCTACTTAATGTAGTAGTTCAAAAATTGGATAAAGAAACTCGAAAGTTGTTTGAAATGAGTTTAACAACTACAGATTTGCCTAAATGGGATGCATTTTTAGAATTTCTTCAAAAACGATGTCAAACTTTAGAGAATTTGCAAAGAGGTCAGGTACAAACTAACATTAAAATGCGAATTACACCAAATGTGAATAAAAATAAAAATTTCGTTCTGAAGTCTGAAACTGTTACATGTTTGTTGTGTAAGGGACTTCATAAACTGTATAATTGTTCCTCGTTTTTGAATATGACTTCACAACAAAGATTCGATGTCGTAAAGAGACTCAAACTTTGTATAAACTGCCTAAATTCTTCTCATAAGCTTAATTCCTGTCCTTCAAAATATAGCTGTCGTTTCTGTCAAAATAAACATAATTATTTGTTGCATCGAAATCAGGAACATTCTCGCCAGGCGGGGATAAACTCGCCAGTTGAGGCGATTCCAACAGTTACTCACCCAGATGTTCCTCGTCTATCGTCGCCTTCTAATGAAATAAATAAAAGTATCCAAAACACTGAAGCTGACGAAGCTAAAACCTTTTCAACGAATTAAAGTTGAAACCAAAGGTTCTCCGGCTCGACGGACCACACTGTTTTGGCTACTTGCAACCTTCATAATGTTTTTTTTTTTTTTCAATTAAAGAACGACACTTCAATTAATTAAATCATTTATTTTTCATTGCGCTTCGAATAAGCAACCGATACAGAGCAAGTCGAAAAGCCAACTGCTAGTCTGGTTAGCTAAAAACGCCAACCTTACAATATTTCGCCAATCTGGCGCCAACAACTTTTCTAATCATTTTTATAAATGATACTTGTTTCATATTTGCATGATTTACATGCTTATCCCCTAATTATTTTTTTGACATAGCATAGTAAAGCTCTGACTCCTGTGTCGAAGAAACTTAACTAGCCTTGCTTTACTACTTAAGACAGTTTCCCTGCTAAGCTAAGCTGTCACTTTATTCTTTATAAATAATTATCTAAAATTGTATTCCCACAAATATACCACATTTTTTATCTTTTAATTCAAATGTGAAAATTTTCAGGCTATAATAAAAATTTAAAAAAATACTAGCTATAAATATAAAATACTATAAATATAAATAAAAAAATATAATTTTATTTCAGTCTTTTATGTTGCTTATATAAAAAACGAAATAAAAAATAAATATTGGTAATACAACTGTCAATTTAATTTTGAATGAAATAACATTGTTTTTCCTCTTAACATTTTAATTATGCTTATGCAATTTTTAATAAACCAAATATACTAAAAGAATTATAATCATAATTATTAAACGAAATTGGGAATAGTTGCTGCATTTTGTTTAAAATAACTTGAAATGTATTAACAGAAATTTTATCAATGAAGACACATTTTTGGAAACATTTTTTATCAATATTAATAATTCCTTTAAATAATGTAATCAATTTTTCATTCACTGCATCTCAGAGCTAATATGAAAAATTGTCTCATGTTTTTAGTGTCGTAAATTATATGCGTAGTCTTTATCAATGATCCATAAAAAAGACTGGATGTAAATAAAAAAAATAAACTTCGATTAAGTCCACATTAGAAAAACACGTTGAATATGGATGAAGATATTTGAAACTTTGAAACAGATGCTACAAGGATGAAACAATAACAGAAAGTTTTTTTCATCTGAAACGGAAATACGCATATTCAGGATGATTCCATTTTGTTGTCCAATATAATATGATTGTATGTCAATTCCCACTCATTAATTGACGAATTAGAATTTGTCGTGTTCTTCTTTCGTGTCTTTTTGAAACAGATTAATGACTTAAATTATTAATTTGTTGTTTCTGAAGTTTATTGCTTTTTTTATTTTCATCATTAACAACAGCAAAGTAATTTTTAAAAAGCGAGTCAATTTAGAATGAAGCTGAATTTTCTTTTTATTTTAATACTTTGTGAGGAAGTGAAATGTGTCATCATATTAATCACAGAAATGGTAATCATGATTGGTAATTCATTTTACTGGCACTTAATTGCCCATTTTTGAAGAAATGTCTAATAATTTTGCAAAATTAGTGTAATGTAACTAACTGATAGAAAAAAAATCCCAACACTAGGAAGGAGCTGTGCTAGATAAACGAAATTTGGTAGACGTGTTTATACAAGATGACGTCGATTCAAATTTCGAGCTACGCGCGTAAGTGTGGCGCTAGTAGCGACACTATGAACATGCAAATGAGGTTTGCTTTAAATAAGAGATGTAAGGTTCGTGATCGTTATTTACAGTTGAGATTTGACGTAGTGGGTTAATGTTAGTCAAGGATACCTCTAAGAAGACGAAGAAGCCGTTATCAACAGCTCACTGAGTTTGAACGAGGTCGTGTTGTAGGTGGGTTTTCTTTCCGCGATATTGCTGAAAGACTTGGCAGGAATGTATCCACTGTGCATGAGTATTGGCGGCAGTGGTCAAGGGAAGGTACTGCCTCAAGAAGATCAGGTTCTGGGCGGCCACGTGGTACTACTGAGAGGGAAGACCGTCGTATTCGGCGTATGGCTGTGGCTAATCGTACTGCGTCTGCAGCTGAAATTCGAGCTGCAGTTGGCACCACAGTGACACAAAGAACTGTTACAAATCAGTTACTTCAAGGACAACTCCGAGCCAGACGCCCTGTACAGTGCATTCCACTGACTCCAAACCGCTGCCGTTTGCGACGTGAGTGTTGCCAAGCTAGAGCTCGTTGGAGGACGGAGTGGAGATCTGTTGTGTTTTCTGATGAAAGCCGGTTCTGCCTTGGTCGCAGTGATAGCCATTTGTTGGTTAGAAGGAGGCCAGGTGAACGCCTGCTAGTGACCTGTCTGTGGCCTAGACACACAGGGCCTACTCCTGGAGTTATGGTTTGGGGAGCAATTTCGTATGACAGCAGGAGCACTCTCGTGGTTATCCCACGCACCCTGACTGCAAATTTGTACGTCAGTCTAGTGATACAACCTGTTGTGTTGCCATTCATGAACAGCATTCAAAGGGGAGTTTTCCAACAGGATAACACTCGCCCTCCTACCGATGTTGTAACCCAACAAGCTCTGCAGAGTGTCGACACGTTGCCTTGGCCTGCTAGATCACCAGATCTTTCTCCAATCGAGCACTTATGGGACATCATTGGACGACAACTCCAGCGTCATCCAGAACCAGCATTAACCGTCCCTGCATTGACTGCCCAAGTGCAACAGGCAGGGTACTCCATCCCACAAACTGATATCCGACACCTGTATGACACAATGCATGCACGTTTGCATGCTTGCATTCAAAATTCTGGCGGTTACACCGGTTACTAATGTACCAACATTTCACGTTTAAAATGGCTCTTCTCGCCAATGGCTCTACCTGTGATCTTTAAACTTTAATCAATTAAATATGTTACCTTGACAAATGTATTCCTAAAATTTCATTACTGTACAATAATTTTTTCTTGGTTTTGGGCTTTTTTTCCCATCAGTGTATTTCTCAGTCGGAATTAATCGTGTTTTGTTAAAGCGCTTGACTGAACTTGTGTTAAATAAAAATTGAAAGTATGAATTTGGTTTTATGTTATTGAGACGCATGGTTCATTAAGTTTCCGCAGATAAGATTAGAAGATGTTATTTCATTTTTAGTTTTTGACATTTTGTAATATTCATTCTTTAAAAAAAATCTTCTTATCCCCTAACCCCAAATAGGCCTGTCTTATGGCATTTCATATCTAATTTTCATCGATTTAATAATGAAATAAGATTGCTAGATCTAAGAAAAACAGATAAAAATAGCGGAACCTCTTAGAATCTTTAGCATTTTATGTATCGATAAATGTCCCATAAAACTATAATTTGAAAATGCTATTTTTGATCAAAATCAATAATAAACATACATTAAATTTTCGATGAAGCATGAATAAAACAGCAATCAATGTATACAAATCAGTTAATAAGTTTCCTATTTTACATACACTAAGTCATTTTTCTTCGAAGAATGCACACCTCATTTGTCATTTGTTGATAGTAATTTCATTCCATTTTTATAAAAACCCTAAGGCAGTGATGGATTCTCTTTCCTAAACTATCTTCACACCACTGAAAACACCAATTTCTTTGTAGTTATGGTATGTACAGTAAAAATTGAACATACTCTGAACAGATGGTCGAAGATTGATTTTAAGTACGTTATGGTTGAAAGGTGATGAGGTTTTTGAAGAATGTAGCTGTCATCAAAGTTAATCAGAATAAAGAAATCCGTTATTTTTTTTTTAATAAATTACAGTTAAAATTGAAAATCTCCCCTAGTGATAAATTAATATTATAGATCTTCAAATTGAAGGCTATAACTTGAATCACTTAGAAACTCCTAAGTAGATATTTATTTATTTTTGTGGGTGTGAATTTAGTTACTAATAGGCATGGTATTTTTACCTAAATGTATTTTAATAACCGTTTTGTCATACATTTAAAATTAATTCGTCATAAAAATAATGAGATTTACTTGTTAGTCTTTATAGAGAATTATATTATCTAAGGACTGCTGTTTCTTCATCTTACTTAATTAATTTTCTTCCGAAATATAATTTAATTCAAATGAAATAATTTCATAAAGAGAGAATCAAATATTTATTATGAATAATTATGCTAAATTCTAAAATGTGCAATGAATTAAACATTCGCTAAACCAAGTAAAACAATACATAAGAGCAAAGAAAACTCAAAATAGCATTATTTTCAAACCACGGAAACTATTTTGCTGAATTCGATGAAAGAAATTTGTTAATTTTTGAAGATCACTTCCTTTTTGTCACAAAATTCCATTAAACTATATCCAAGATTTCTTTATTTTTAATTATATGGCATATATTTGAAGCATTCATTTTGAAATAACCTTTTTCCGTGTTTTTTAATTCATTGCATTTAACAATATGCGTTACATTTCGGCCAGGAAAAGGTTTTGAATAATAAGTTATTGAATAAGTTAATTGAATAATTAGTTATTGGCGATGCCTGGTTGCTATAATAAACATCCGTGATGAGCAAGTATTATACAAAATTTGACATAGAAATAATCTGCTATCGCCTGGTTAAGTTAAAATAAATTATTCTGGAAGCTTTAAATTTGTTCGTTCTGATCTTTAAAAACTGTATAGTTAATTTATCGTTTTCAGTTCAACAAAGAATTTATTTTTATATAGGATGACAAGCAACAAAAAGAACAAGCTTTTATTACCTTAAATATTGCATCTACACATATACTTCAACTTACAAAGTTTTATTAAATAAAATGAGTAACTGTTTGAAAAAACGTAATAAAAATATAAAAATATTAAAATTAATAAAAAAAGATTATTAAAAAATTAAATATTTATGTGTCTCCCATAGTATAAATGTATTAACAAATAAATGTTTCACTCAGATGAACGCGTGAGGTTTCACATTTCTAACAACAAGTGTGCAGAGATAATCTTACTTTAAAATTTTGAAAGAATAATCACAAATTCGAATTAAAGCATTTACCTCATAAATGCAAATACGCTCAATGCAAAAAAACTGCTATATGTAAATATTTGTCTCGTCGTATATCAACCCTGCTCTATGATTTCAAAGACATTTGGTAATTTCTCATAAAGTTGTTCATTATGAGTAAGCTAAATGATGAAAAACATATCCATTTAGTTTTGATTGACATTTTGTTTGAAATAAGAAAGGAATTAACTTAAGCAATACAAGCTCTGTAGACATTCCCCAAAGAATTCAAAAAGCATCTTTTAGAGAGGTTTTACTACTGATTAACTCAATCTCATATAACCAGAAATTGTTAAAAAATGTGACTCTGTATGAGTATCGAAGGAGTTAATTTTTAACGAGTTTTTAAGCATTTGAATTTGTAGTAATTAGAGTGGTTGTGTCGTGTTTATGTAAATCAGAAAGTTTTCTCACTCCAATCACTACGCAGTTTTTAGAAAAATAGAATTTATTATGGACATAACATCACAAGCCACGGGCTGAGACTAACCACGTGCGACGCTGGCTAGGAACTGGAATGGTTACCGTTTCGCTTCAGTTCTAGTAGGCGAAGATCATCATTTGCAATTCAAGCAACGATTAAAATTAAATACATGAGTGTGGTTTCCGGTTACTTCGCACTAGAGCAGACTCAGCCCATGGTTTACAAACAATAAATGGCATTCACTACAAAGTATCCCCCCAGTGACGAAGGGAACGAAAATCACTGAGAAGTGGATGCAATCAAAAGGTACAAAATAATGCAAGCAAGAACAAAATTGAACAATAAGAAATTTATACTTATATTAAATTGAACAGTAAAATAGAACAATATTTCTAATATGGAAAACTTAAAATATATGCATTTATGTATCTCACTGGATTTCCTCGCACAGTCTTTTAGGAAAGTGAACACGTCTTCCATATCTAGTTGTTCTTACATTTGAGAGATTATCATTTGGTTGCGGTTTGTCATCTGTTGATTGATTGTTAACTACCTTTGGCGTAGCTCTTGGAGAAATTGTTTCCAAAAATTCGTAAGCAGGCTTGCATCTGTCTATAGTGACAGTTACCTTTTTACTATTCAGTTCAATTACAAAATTTTTATCAGTTCGACTTTTGACTAAGTGAGGTCCAGAATATGGTGGAGTTAAAGGAGATCGAGCTTTATCATTTCTTAAAAATACATGTGAACATGATTGCAAATATGGATTAACAAAATATTTATCATTACCATGAAAATTGGGTTTTGTTGGAGTAAGTTTTCTCATTATTGAAATTAAATTGGATACATAGTTGGGTGTTACAGTTGCATTTACTCTAGAATCGTCACTTAAAAGATCAGATGGTAAACGCAATGTAGTACCGTACGCAAGTTGTGAACTAGTAGCATTTAGATCTTTTTTGATAGCAGTGCGCAAACCCAACAAAACAATAGGTAAAATCTCGGACCAACCAGTATCCTCATGAGCAATTATAGCGCTTTTGAGATGCCTGTGGAATCGTTCTATCATTCCATTACTTTGTGGATGGTAAGAAATGGAATGGATTCTATGGCTGCCCAACATGTTCGTAAGCTCTCTAAATAGAGAAGATTCGAAATTTCTGCCTTGATCAGTTGTAATTGTGACAGGTGTACCAAATCGAGAAATCCAACCATTTAACGAGTGCACGAGCAGTAGTTTCTGCCAACATGTCTACTGTAGGAATTACCTCAGACCATCTAGTAAACCTATCTGTAATTGTGAGACAATATCTATATCCTTGGGATGGTGAAAATGGTCCAATATAGTCAATATGAATATGTGCAAATCGAGAATCTGGTAGAGCAAATGTGCTTAATGGAGCTTTGGTATGTTTGAATACTTTCGCTCGCTGACATTTATCACAAGCTCGAACTCTGTGTTTAATGTCTGTTCTCATTCCTGGCCAAAAGAAACGTTTAGAAATTAAATCAGTAGTAGCTGATATTCCAGGATGAGACAGAAAATGCAAATTTTCAAATACTACTTGTCTGAGACTTTTAGGGACAAAAGGTCGAGGGGTATCTAATGACATCACAATATAAGGAAACATCTTCAAGTGGAAAATATTGTTTATCTAGCTTAATAGAAGAATCAGGCTGGAGAAAAGATTTGATTTCAGTATCATTAAGTTGCATTTGAGCAAAATTTTTATAGTCTAAAATAGGTGGTTTTGTAATTGCATTAATTTCCACTCTAGACAATGCATCTGCAACTTTGTCTTCTGATCCTTCTACATGGCGAATGTCTGTAGAAAATTGTGAAATGTAATCTAGATGTCGAAGTTGACGTGGGGTACACTTTTCTGGTTTTTGTTTGAAAGCAAAAATAAGGGGTTTCTGATCGGTATAAATTGAAAAATTCCTACCTTCCAACATATGACGGAATTTTTTTATGGATGCATAGATAGCATACAACTCGCGATCGTAAGTGGAAAAGTTCTTTTGACTTTTATTTAGCTTCATGGATAAAAATGCAATTGGTTCCCAAGTATTGTCACACAATTGCATCAATGAACTTCCGATTGAAAAGTCTGATGCATCTGTCCAGAGACTTAATTTTGCACCAGGGATAGAGTATTTGAGCAAAGTAGCATCAACAAGGGCTTGTTTGGCTAAAGTAAATGCTTTTTGAGCTTCATCTGTCCATTGAAGTGGATTTTCTATCTTTTTAAAAGGGCGAGAAGATTTCTTTTTATTTTTGTGTCCTTCTATGAATTTATTTAGTGGGTTTAAAATGTGAGAGGCTCGAGGAATGAATCGTCTATAAAAATTATACATGCCCTAATATTTTCGTAGTTGGGTTAAGGTTTGAGGTGTGGGAAAGTTTTGAATGGCCTCAACGCGGTCTGACAATGGTTGTAAACCATTTCCCGAAATTTGATATCCCAAAAATTTTAAGCTAGATTCACCAAATTTACATTTTGAATGATTAATTGTCAAACCATAATGACACAATCTTTCAAATAGAGCTCTTAGATGATGCATATGCTCCTGATGATTTTTCGAAGCAATCAAAATGTCATAAATAAAGGCATATACACCGTCCAAGTCCCTAGTTACTTTATCTACAAACCTTTGAAAGGTAGCAGACGCATTGCATAGACCGAATTGCATTCGCGTACTTTCAAACAGCCCAAAGGGAGTTATTATAGCTGTTTTGTGGATATCCTCTGGAGCTATAGGAATCTGGTGAAATGCTTTAACAAAATCTATATGTGAAAATATTGTACTACCATGCAATTCATTTGTGAAATCCACAATGCATGGAATAGGATATTTATCCTTAACCGTTTGTGCCTTTAACACCCGATAATCGCCTACAGGACGCCAATCTAATGATCCCTTTTTGGGAACCATATGTAGTGGCGATGCATAATTTCTACTTTATGGACGGATGTGTCCTAAAGAAAGCATTTGTTGGAACTCCAGTTTTTCAATTTTTAGTCTATCAGGTGCTAAACGTCTGGCTTTAGCAAAAACAGGTGCTCCCTTTGTTTCAATATAATATATAACATTATGTTTGACAATTTGGTCCATGCAAGGAGACTTAGTTAAATTAGGAAATTTACTTAATAATTCAGTATACTGATTATTACCATAAATAGTTTTTACAGATACAGTATCAGCACTTTTAAAAATGGCATTACATTTTAAATTAGTATTTTTATCAAATAAACAACGTTTTCTTAAATCAGGCTTTAAATTAAAATTATATAGAAAATCAGCGCCAATAATAGCATTAGAAACATTACAAATATAAAATGGAAATACAAATTTTCTTCTTAATCCTAGATCTAAAGATAATAATTTTTTTCCATAAACAAAGATTGGTGAGTCATTTGCAGCTTGAAAAGTTTGATTAGGCGTCTGCTTTTTCTCTTTTTTACTTGCAGGATAAATAGAACAGTCACTTCCGGTATCAATTAGAAAAGAGCATTTTAACTGTTTATCATAAATGAATAGGCGACTTGATCGCGATGATTCAGAGGGCAAAAGGGTCGTCGCCGCTACTTCCGCCCCTCCTCGTTTTTCGGAAGTGAACAAGGTTTAATACATTTGCGCGCATCATTTTTGAATGTTTTATGATACCAGCAAAAATCACTCGATTGAGAACTGCGCTGGCGAAAATGAGAATTGGATCGTCGACGAGAATTACTTCTCGTTCTACGATTTACACTCCTTTCTCTGCGTAAGGAAGCAACTTCTTCGCGAAGTGCTTGAATTTCCTTTATGAGCTCCGACTGTGAGGCAGAATTTACATTTTCACAAGAAATAGTAGAAATAGTGCTTACCTCAGGTGGGTTATTTCCATTATTCTGTCTGCAATTTCTGCAGCCTTAGTTGCACTTTGAGGGCTTATAGCAAGCAGGATGGTTTGAACATTTTTAGGTAACTGCTGTAAAAATAGTTCCAAGAGAAGGGATTCAAATATTTGATGGTTCTGGGCACGCCTTTGCATCACGCGAAGTAAATCGCTGGGCTTCCGGTCACCTAGTTGCTCGCCGGTGAGAAGACTTCTTATTTCTTGAGTTTTTGATTCACCACATCTTCTTATTAGCTCCTCCTTTAGCTGCTTGTCAGGATCGTCTTTGTCAGGAGAAATAATGATATCCCGAACGATGGCTGCTGCTTCTGGTGAAATATTGGCGACGCAGTAGTTGTACTTCGTTGCACTGGTAGTTATCGGTTTTGGAATCGCTAGCTGAAATGTTGATTCTACCATGCTGAACCACAGTTGAGGGTCTCCGAAATTAAATGGAGGCATCTTTCCGGCTGAACTACCTTCCATGTTTGATAGTGATGCACGATGCGTTAAATTTTTTTATTTGAAGTTAGCTGTCCCATGGGTTGTCCGGGTCACCATGTAGGAATTAGAGTGGTTGTGTTGTGTTTATGTAAATCAGAAGGTTTTCTCACTCCAATCACTACGCAGTTTTTAGAAAAATAGAATTTA
>JAPMOQ010056068.1:1207478-1252533 GCA_026543055.1 Argiope trifasciata
TTTTCCAAACACACTTTCATTTTTGAAATGTTACCTCATGACTGGAATTTTATCAAAACTATACCTCATGGTCTTATATCTAAACCTCATGACTGGAATTTTATCTTATCTCAGCATCGGTAGGTCATATTATGCCTTTTGGTTGGCTATGATTCTGTGGTTAACCATTTTAGTTGACCGAATGCTGGGTTTACATTCGACCAGTTATAAGACTGCAAGTAGGCAGCACACGCGTATAAAGGTTGAAAATGCGGTTCGGTCGAAGGCAAGTAATTTTACCTATGGGACAACTACAAGTCGCTGTATTGTATATTTCCTTATCGGACATGCGTTTGTAGAATTTGGCGGTTTTTTAAGCATAAAAAATTTATCGCCTTTGATATATTAATTTCATATTTTTTGTTCTTTGAGCTTTCCTATTCGATTTTTTTTTCATTTTATTTGACATTAATTTCTATAGTTTATGGATACGGTAACCTTTTTACCAAGTTTGTTTCTTTGTGAAAATATCTATCATTTTAATGCTATGCGCAGTGAAAATTCAGGAGCGCTAAAATGACGACTTATGACCAAGTTCGGAATGTTTGAATCGATTTTATGAAACTGTGCCAAACATAGCAGTCCCTTTCTGAGCATATGCTGTCTAGTTGAAGTCTTATAACTGGCCAAGTGTAAACCGGCTTAAGTACGAATGATCCGGTTGGTTGTTTGTTCCTCAGGCTCCTAATAGTCATGTTTCGTTTTCTCTGGTGCAGTCAATCACAAAAGTATCCCTGCATTTGCTATTGTTCTTTTTTATAAAAGTTGAATTGAGGGAAAAAAATCAATTTTAGAAGAATATCCTCTTAGCAAATATGAATATTTAATTCACATAAATGGCAATCTACATATTTATAATAGCTTAGTCTACAAATTGATTATTAATTATTAATTATATTGCAGGATCAAATCTTAAGCATAATCAATTTCTATAACAAGTCGTATAAATAAATTTTTATTAAAAGTTTGATGAAAAATGGAAGGAATTTTAAAAAATTTAATTATTTCTTAATGAAAGTTGTATTAAAACTATTAATAATACAGCACATTTTCCCCAATATTAGTACCACTAATATTGTAGTAAAGAAATGCAATGATCCATTATTATTACTTTATTCTACTTAGTAGAATTTCTTTGATTATAAAGGGCTAACAAGAATCATATTTTTGTATGAATAATCTGATATATTACAAAATTATTCAATGCATATAAGATAAACCTAATGTTTTTTTTCTAACTTCTAATTTGGATAAAGTTTCGGATATATCAAGAGAAAATACATTCTCAAAACGCATTAATATTATATTTAAAATGACTTTTTGGGCAAAAAATTTAACTCAAATGTCTTTATTGTTAATAAAAAGGGTTTTGAAATACAAAGCTCTGAATCTATTGAATTGATCTTTTTTTTTTCACCTTTTACATATTTAAAACGTAATATATTTTCAAAATTAAAAGTTAAGATAATAATTACTTTTTTCCTGCTGCTTGATTATTCCAGTATTCGCTAAGTTCCTTGCTTAAATTAGAATTTAAGATTTTAAAACTTGGAATCACTGCTTAAAACAAGCATATTATGTTTTGAATGTGCTACAAAATAGGTTTATAAATGAATATTTCCTTAAAAAAGAAAATAATAGATTAAATGAATAATATATGAAAGGAATAATATCCAAGTTTGAATTGAAAAATATACAAATTTCGTCATTAGAACTAAAAATTATTTCTTTTTATATAGCTTTCAACCGATATGGAATTTATACAGATGGATGATTTTTTTTTTTGCCCGAAATTTATATCGAACATCTTAATATCCCCATTTGTTTTAGCATTGTAATTATTGTTTATAATAAATCGCTCCAATATGATAACCCTCCAGCTTAAAAATTTTAAAATATGAATACGTTATGGATGATTATTAGCCACTGTTTACTGAAGGAATGGCTATTATTTATAGTTAATCAAATTTTACCTCCCTCACCTCAAAGCTCGAAACTGTGGAATCGTAAGTTGATTTCAATTATGTTTCTCAAAATGTAACCAATTGCGATAACAATAATACGTTGTTTGGAATTTTCAAAATATATTTAAAATTAAAAACTTTTTGTCGTTTATAGAGAAATTTTTTTTCTTTCAAAATATTAAAATGCAAAATTAATACAGAAATAAAATTGATTTATCTATTAAAATTCCAACATCTGTAAATACTTTCTGAGGAATAGAAATGAAATAGAAGTGAGATTCCAATTTGTGTAAAATTGAGTTCAAGATCACAAAACGAAAGAGATCTCTCTTTATATGAAATCGATACAACCTACACAAAAAGCACTTTATAAATTGAAATAAAGAGTACTACTTCGTAAAATTTCTAGAAATCCGATTCATACCTTAAATTTGAAGCAACCAATGTTTCTGAAATTCGACCTTAATGACAATTAACTAAAAGTTTATATATAAACTTAAAAGCAATTCAAAGTTTGTCAGGAAGCCTAACGCATTTTTTTTTTACTTCCATTATAGCTAATAGATAACAAATTATGCTTTTTATTGAATAATTAAAATATCATTTTTGTGAACTCGAACACTTATTAAGTAAACTCAGAAGAAAAATGAGGAAATGTCTGATATTCAAGCATAGAACCAATTTTAATTTTCTCAAAAATTATATCTATTTCTGTATTGATGCATTTAGTCAACAAAAGTTATCCTTAGATATGTCTAATTTAGTTTGAAATATTCTAAATGAATGGATGCAGATATATTAGGTTGGTGCGTATGAAATGTCGGATTCTTAAGTGATTGTATAAAACTGCATATCTTTCTTCAAAAGCTGTTTATTCAATCAAAGTATGCTCCATTCGCTTCAATACACTTCTCCCAACGAGATTTTAAAGCGTAGATGCCTGTCTTAAAAAAATTTTGGTCTTTAGAATTAATCGAGTTTTTAGACTGTCTTCATTTTCATAGTGTTTGCCCCTTAAAAACAGCTCTAAATGCTTGAAAAAATGAAAATCGGTCGGCGAGAGATCCGGTGAATATGGTGGATGCTGCAAAACTTCATATTCCAGTTCGTTCCAGCTTATTTCGCTCTGTCAGTGCGTGCGGTACCCACTTGTCCATCTTCTTAACCTTGCCAATCTCAGAAAGGTGTCTCAATATCGTTGTATGGTCAACTTTCATCCTGATAGCAAGTTTCCTCGTGGATACGGCTGGATCCGCTTCCACTAGAGCCTTCAGGTCATCATTCTTCACAGACGTTTTGGGTCTTCCGCGTGGCTCATTTTGCAGTGAAAAATCGCCAGTCCGAAATTTTTCGAACCAACGCTGCACTTTCCGATCGTTAACCGCATTCTCCCCAAACGCTTGGTTTATGTTGCGTGCAGCTTTTGCAGCACTATTACCAAGTTTGTACTCATATAAGAAAATGACGCGAATGTCGGCAGAATTCATATCGGCAATAAACTCAAAAGAAATAACAAAAGGGAAGACCTTCGAGAAAACCTATTTTGCTGAAATGAGTCTCTGGCAATGGAAAATACGACTATGAATGAGGTTATGCCAAAGACAAAAGTATAACGAAAACAGGGAGACAAACGTCCGCATGTAAAGAGAATCCGACATTTCATACGCACCAACCTAATACTATCCAAACTAATAACATTTTTTCTTAAATTAATTTGGATACTATTTTGGATATCAGCCTTTTAAAAATGTTTCTTGATTCTTCCAATTATTACAATATAATCATGTGTTTGGTCGTCAAACGTATTATACGTGAGTTTAAATCTTGTTTCAATAAGTTATATGACATTATAGAGATATGATACTTAACGTATATCCTAGTACTTATTTCTATTTCGTATAAATGTTACATTTTAATTCGTGTATTTCTAAATATTGCCTTTTTCTTTTGAATTTTGGAAAAAAAGCAAAATGTCTCTTATCGTATGAGAGATATTTTACAAATATTTTGTGATAGTTATCATCTTACTCTTTATTATTCGGTAGAAATGATCACTCTATTAGATTATTTGGGATATTTTAATGCCGCTTAGATGGTGATTGACCAGGCTTTTCCTCCTTTTTCCTAGCATCTTAAGGTATCCAACTAGGTTGAAAACACCAGTTTTCGACCACATGGGTGATATTTTTTCATTGTTATTTCTTGTAGCTCAGATTTTCCTCTTTCCAAAACAGTTTATTTTTTCTAGGAAAATGAAGTCCATACTTATCATCCAGGGTTAAATATTTTTTCAGGTAAAATGCCTTCTGGTCATGCCGTCTTTCTCTTCAATTTTCTCAAAATTTTAATTTTCACAAAAATTCTCCACCATTAACACGATGTCTCATAAACTGATAGAGGTATTTACATAAAAATTTCAACATGTGTTTTAAATAGTATGGGCAATGAAATGAACCAAACATTTTATTGTTGGTGAAATATTTTTCACTTATAGGTGTTTTTTAGAAAAATTAAGTTTTGAATTTATTGAAAAAATGCATACTTTCACCCATAACTTCTTTGCATCTGAAAACTTTTCTTAGATTTTGATTCATTTCATTCATCATCATATTTATCTATAACATGTTTAGAAAGAAAAATAGGATTGCTGCGTTACAACTTAATGTAGAGTGTTAACCATTTTGGTTAAATTTCACTAAAATTGACTACAAATTTTCCTATTTCTTAAAATATATTAGATGTTCAAATAATTTTGTTGTATTTATAGTATTTTGTATCATAATCGACAATACATATAAAAACTCTAGTTTTAATTTGTTTTAAAAAATCCAATTTTTCAAAAATTTTCCTTTGAACGTAATCGGATATCTTAAATTAACCAAGAAGTAGCGATTAATGATGTTCAATCATGCGCAGAATTCTGCTACCATAGATCGTCAGGCTAACAAAAGCAATTATTTGTTTTCCTTTTTTTCAGAATAATTTAGAACTGTAAACAATTATGTTTCATATTAAATTAATTTCACTTAGTCACTTTCACTATCTAAAATAGGTTCAATGATTCCGAAACCTTTTTTCTAGCTTCATATAGCGTCTAAACAGTAAAAGTTTTGAAATAGAAAAACTATACAAGAAATATGGGGAGCTTTTTCCTCAAATTGTGAAAATCAAATAATATATTCAAATTTAGATAGATTTCAGGCATTTAATGATAAAATTAAAAATAATAATACACAAAAAATCCTGTTATTTGAGATTACTCCACTTAATAAATAGCCTTTAGCAAATAAGCATCAAAAATCCCTTCCAGTGAAATATATGTTGTAATTTCAACTCTGTTGATATATTTCTATGAACAGATGGTTGACATAAACTTTTTAGACTTTAATAAATAATCATTTTTTAAATTACATATTTTTAGAATAGTGTGTTCTTTAAATTGTTGCCAATAACGATACGCGAAATTTAATTTTGTTATAGAGTTCTAATTATTTAGATAAATAATAAATATTTATTTGTTTAAAAATTTAAAAAAGTGAATATCAGTGCATGTGTATTTTTAAACCAAGGTTAAATAGCTTTTATGGAATTGAAAGAATTCTCCAGACGCCTGATTGAATCTGCAGAATGTCTGGAACGGATTTGAATCATTCTGATGAATGCAAATAAATTTCAGGTCAGGAAATATACACAAATGATAGTTTCCGAAATAAAATTTCTTTCTAAGAATCATATGTTGGCGTACTCAGTGGGAATTTTGATATAATGTCATGCATTGGATATATTTAATGGGATTTATACTATATGAATTTCGTTTCGCAGTAGCAAAATTGCAATTGGGAATCCTTTAATATTGCCCATGATTTTTGGATTTTTCAAACATTAGAATGAGGTTCAACAAATTTTTGACAGTCTCTTTTGACAAATTTTAAAAAGTCGCTTCTACGTAAATGTTTTATTTTTTTATTCAGTAATCGTTCGGGCATATTATTAGATCACAAATCTCAAAATCAGAGAAAATATGTCTTATATGAAGGGAAATGATTAAAATTGTAATGATTATTCAAATGAGAATATCAAACTCCTATTAATATTGTTACGAATGTTACGTGTCTGTGATGCTGCTTCCCAGCATGATTGGTTCCTTCACTGGAAAGAATGATTTACAGTATTCTTTACTGGATGCTGTGGATGCTCTTAGAAATGATCCCAGAGCTTGGCGACAAACTTGGCGACCATTTGGCGGCTTTGGTGACAAAATGGAAAGTACCCGAAACATCGAGAATTTTCCCGATTCGTCCATCAAGAACCGATGTATGTCCAGACGCGCCCTGATTGGTCGAGACATTTCTAGTCACGCCTCTTGGGACTATGTAAGTGCCATCGTTTCAAGCTGAGGGCAGTAGTAGTCGGAATCGACAGCATATTGCGAGTCCTCCAGAGGAGAAAACAAGAAGCGGCGAAGCCAAGAAAAAGCTGAACTGAGCTGTGTGGCTTGTAGTCTATTGAGGAAGCAGCGTCTAGTGCTATAGCTAGTACTGCAGATACTGTTATTACTTGTGAGTTACTGTTGTTGTTGTGTGCTGCTGTGTGTTCTTCTCGTCTGTAAATAAACGCCTGTGTTGTGTGTTTTTCTAAAGGACTCATCATTCTGTGTGCTCTTCATCTCATCTCTAACACCATACACACCCACTATATACAGGTGAAGAACCCAACGGATTTTGAGGATTAGTATAGGAAATCTGTAACAATATAAATTCTAATATATTTGTTTGAATAAATTTTACTTGCGTGCTATAGCAACCATAACGACGTCATTGAATAAAATTCAATGTCCCCAACATTAAAATTCCCAACTCAGCACTTTAGATACGGGGTTGCCAAGTTGGTAAGATATCGTAAAAGTTGGCATGACTGTAAGTACTGAATAAATTTACAAAATAAGCTTAATTAATTAATATATAAAATATTCTATATAAGAAGGGATGCATTTTTTCCCTACGCAAATTAAAAGGGAACACAAAATTTTAAATCGTAAGTGGAAATAAGGAAAAATCAATTTAGAAGTTGATAATTTGACATTCACTATAAAAATAAATTTAGAAGTTGATAATTTTTCATTCACTAGAAAAATCAATTTAGAATTCATTAATTTTACATTCACTAGAAAAATCAATTTAGAAGTTGATAATTTTACTTTCACTAATTTTAATTCATGTGTGAGCTGCATAGTAATTAATTCACTTAATTCATGCATAAATCCAATTATACAAAAATTTACGAATAAGAGGTTATAACTTTTGCATTTGGACATCTTGGATTTGAAATCCTAAGTAAAATAATTAAAATATCTTGTCTTAATTTACTACCATACTTATCTGAATAATTTTAAGCAGAAAAAATTATTCCTAATATTTAACTGGTAGCAGTATGTTACATTTATAGCTTCATTCTACTAAAGTTAAAGGATAAATTTAATACTGCAGTAGATCCCTCTTTCAATTTCCCCTGTCGAAATTTATCTTTGTATAAAGAGAAAGCTTTCTAGGTAGATTTTTGATGAAGAGGATTCATTTTTGACAGTCAAAATGCACTCAGATGTTCAGAATTTTAAAGAAACATTATGTCAGCCATTCATTCAAGTGGCGAATAAAAAACGCTTTCAAGCTTAAAAAAATGTGAAAGGATATTGGAATTTATATCCACTTGACTTCAGAGTGAAACTGAAATTGATTGGTTGCAGCTGGGAAGATATGTTACGCTAAGGAGCCTTTTAAAGTAAAGAAGGATCGATGTGGTTTTAAGAAAGTTCATTTTATTTTATAAGAAATTTACTAAACCATATATTATTGAATATAATGATCCAAACACAAGTATGCTTTATAGATTGACTAATGAATCTGCTCTTTATAGTAAAAGTTGCTAATTGTTCGTAGATGTCAGTTTGAAAATGTCATCAGTACGTAGATGTCAGTGCATCGTGCGCTCTTTGTATTTCTTTGTTTCCATTCTCGTTAATTTCAACTTTTTGCGATTTAGCAGCTTATTTTTGATTTAATTTTTCAGTCCATCCTATTTTGAAGTGCTCCAGAAATGTGAAAAACTATTGAGCATTTTATGCATATTCATTAGCAAATAAATATGTATTCTTTATTTTTTTATAAAACTGGTTGAATATGGATGAACGCTTTAAACAGATCTTGACTCCAGACATTTTTACCTAGCATTTCTTTTCTTCTATTTTTAAGACGCCTTTTCCTGAGTATGAGTTGTTTACTTAAAAGAAGAATCACCTCTATTGATTGCAAATTAGATTAAAACTTTTTTGTCCACATATCAATTTAAAAGACAAATATTAATACAAATTATTAGTAGTATATTTATCAAGTTATAGAGGATGCAATATTTTGGGGCTTGTATAACAATATATTTGAACAAAAGAACAACCAATGTATAACTTTGGGTCATTTTAGATAATTTAGATAGAACTTAATTCATTTCTATTTTTTTTAATTAACCTCTACAGATAGTAAAATATTAGTAAACACATGAAAAGATATTTTTCTCGGAATTTTTTTCAACTTCTTTTTTAACTATAATAACTTTATATTAATAATATCAATTTAAAACAATAATCATTTTTTTCTTTTTTTAATCAGTGGATGAAATGTCGATTATTAACATTCTTTAACTGTAATAAGTATTGTATGGATTTCACAAAACATTTCACTAAATACATTTCAAAATTCAGAATTTATAAAACGTCTCTAGAAACACCAAAAGAAACGAAAAACAAACAAACATGGGATTTCATGGTCACATTTCTAGTTCTGTGTCAGATTTTTATTTCATTCAGTTGAAAAAAAGACGTCCGAATGCGTATCGATTTACTGGTATCTGTGTATACACAGTATCTCATCGATTTATCGCCTAATAAATCCTCAAGGATGAGAAATTTAAAGGTTCATTCGTAACTATTGGTCATAATTTGCATGTGGATAATAATGCACAAGTATATTTATTAGAGATTATACCAGAAAGTTTTGAGGAAACCCCATGACTTCATTTATAAAATTTTGAACTTATAATTCCTTTAGAAAATAGTAACATAATAAAATAATTTAAAAGATTATTTTAGCTTGCTTAGTAAAAAAACTTATTTTACAATGAAATTTAATTTCTTATAGCGTATATTAATTGGTTTAAAAAACTTTTATTTCAAAATTCTTGAATATTACTGTATTTTGAAGTATTGCAACAATATATCAAGTACTATTTATTACTAAGTTAATGCAAATTTGTGTAAAGGAAAAATTGGTTTCCTTCAAAGTAATTGGTGCTTCTAAGTACATTTTTTTCGATCATCGTTCAATTAAACGTGCCGTATCGGTGACATGAATCAAAAGTAATTAAATTTCACTTGTGTATAAAATATGCATTTTTACATTTATTTCTTAGTATTTTGTTTCTTACGTAAATATATATTTCTGAAATTTTTCATACGATAGAAAATATTAAAAATATGTATATAATTTCAGTTTAACTTGTAGCAATAACGCTTCATGCGTGCACGGTGTGTTTTTTTATTTGGATAATAACACCGCTGAAAAATATAAAATCTTGTATTTTCGGCAGTTAGTTAACAACTCCTCATGATCTTATGTTATTAGAGTTAATGTTGTTTCTTTGACTTATCTGGTGTTATTAAAATAATTTTTGTCATACTTATTAAAACTGGCATGCCAAAAAAATGAAGCAAAATGCAGGAGACTCAAAACTCCAGAAATTAGTTTTCCTTTTAATCTTCGATAGCAGCATTTAGAAGATCTATAGTAGCTTAGTTATATTAACGTCCCGTTGTAAAGCAACACCAGGGCTATTATGGAACAGACCTCGTCATTTTGAACCACGGTCAGATGATGAGAACGACACCTCAGCTCGCACCTCCCTCTCCATGCCAGCGGGAGGACATTTGGCCTGACAGATTTCAAACGCAAGGGACCCCCTTACAGAACAGTTCTTCTGTCGAATCGAGTCCCGAATCTGAAACCCTGAGGTTCCTAAACCGAGACCAGCAGGCCACCGCGGCCCCAGATTTATAGTAGCATTTATTATTTAAAAGCACATACCTCAAAATTCTTAAGGGTCCTAAAAAGTTGCTTCCAAATTACATTTGTGTGGAGAATGCATAAAATAGTATAGTTCACAAGAAATTGTTGTGAAATTTAAAGTTTGTCTCATCAGTTAAAACATTTTGTATTTTATTTTTTGACCTTAAAAGAAATTTAGCCACTTACAACTTTTAATTAATCAATAAAGTTATACAAAAATGAAATGTATGGTCTCATTAATTTTTAATATACTCACAACACTATGCGAAGATATTCCTAATAGTAGATAATGATGTATTTAAAGTACGCAATATAATTTTATTGCAAACATATATTTTGTTTTTATATTTTTGAAACAATTTTCATATTTAGGTAAGTGATATATCAATTGGTTCCCAAAAAAAACATTATTTTATACCATAGTTTTGCCATTTTTAATTAACATTACTGAACTATTATTTTAAATAAGCAATATAATTATAGGCGACTAATTGCGTTATTGTTTTAAATAAGCAACTGAATAATACAAAATAAAAAAATCCATATATCATGAATGTAACTCTTAATACTGAATTCATCATTTTTGAATTTGAATATCTTTTTATGCTCAAATTCAAAGTTTTCATTGGCTTATAATATAAAATGTCAACAAAAAACCATAAGTTTCTTTTATCATACACGTTTATTTTCAGTACTTGAATGATAAAGAAATTCACTTTCTTTTAAAAAACGGTGCATGCAGAAAAGAGACTCGTGTCAAATCTCTTGTTTTGATCTCTTCTCTGAAGGAATGCTTAGTAATGAAATAAATTTCACACGTATAATAGATTTACTCTGATAGTACTGTTTGGAAAATCTTTGCAATTTTCACCAAGCTCTTTTAGTTTCCTTTGGTCGGTAGAGAAACAGTAGCATAAAAATCGGTAGTTATTATTTCAATGCAGCTTTCCAGCAAAAAGCTTCAACGAGAAAATATTCGCAAGCAGATTTTTTTTAATAAAAGATTCCGAATGATAAGGGTAAAATGATTGTACAGGTACAATCTTTCTGCCTTATAAATTCTTCTCTTGCATGCATGTGGCGGCTCTCCACTGCGGAACGATTTTTGTTCTTTTTATAATTATTGTTATTTATTAATGTAAATTTATATTTCAAAGAGTGTGGCAACATCAACTGTTGTTTCTTTTAAAGTTTTGATTATTTCATGTATATTTAATTTGGTAAGTAATATTTTATTTCATTGTAAATAATTTATTTTAAATCAGACCTCAGAAAAGTAGTATTCTTTAAGAAGCAATAAGCACTATTTTTTTCTGAAATAATGAATCATTTTCTCCTGTAATCTCCTGGTTTTTATTTTTTAAACATTTTTTGTGAAAACGAATTCTGCATTCTAAAGAATGAAAAAAAGAAGTTGTGTTCTGGGTAAGAAGGTGTATGCTTATTTTAATGAAACCTTTTCCCATATCATGGAGTTGGCCAGTTCCGATATGAGATGGAGTCTTATTGAATTATGATAATGTCTAGAGCAAATTAGCTCGCTCTACAAGCATGCATGAAAATATACCCATTTCTTTATTCTTTCAAGTTCTTAAGAAACGATGGTGATAAATTTCTTGTTAAAGTTAGCTACAAACATTGACTTAGAAAGAATTTGTTTCCCTCTTTTAACATGCTTGCCCATAGGTTATAAAGAAAACGGTGTCACTTCTAACTTCAGATATAACAACAACATTTTCACTATTTTGCTTTTGATTCAAAGCATCTCTTGATTTTGATAGAATAAATAGCCAAATCTGTTTCCTGGCATTTTTTTTTTTCTTTTTAGCGATAAGAAACGAAAAGAGTATTTATCATATCGAAGTTTCATATATCTTATAATATATAGTTTTGCAGTTTTAACCGATACAATGTGTTTGATCTATGATAAATGTCGCAATAGGGGAACCATAATTAGTTTTGTCTAAATAAAAATGTTTTATACTTTTTACTACATAAGGTAGTATAGATTCATTTAAGAAGCAAAAAATAGCAGCAACAGTAAGAAACAAATAAAAAGTTACCTAAAACAATATTTCTGAGCGTACATGTAAGATAAAACTTGATGTATGCTTATACATTTTTCAGAAATTGGCAGATTGACAAAAAAATTGGTAAAACTCGTGCTGAATTTATTTATTTTACATCAATCTAGCTCATCTGAAATAAGAATCTTCAAAGACATATTTTTGAATACTTGTTTAAATACTGTCAATCTGCAGGTGGAAATTATTTTTATTAAACATATTTACTTTCAGCACGTTAAAATGGTTGATTATTTACCTTTAAGATGATTATAGTTTATCTGAACATTTTTGCAGCAAATGATTTCAACAATTTTGATGCAACATACTCAATATTTTAACTGAGGGCAATATAATATTCAAAGAATCATAGCATTTTAGCAAAACATTTCCTGATCATTAAGAGTATTCTGAATTAAATATATATATTATTGCTTCTTCGTTTTTCTCTGTGTTTGATTATAAATTTAAATTTTATATTTAACAATTACATAATTTAGATGTGAAACTCCAAATTCAAATTGAAATTAATTTTTCTTACTGAATAAATAAGAAATTCCTAAACGCCATTATTTTAGTTCATCAACAAATAAATTAAATTTAAAAAATACAAAAAGAAGTTAAAATTTCTTAGTTTTGGGTCAAAACGTATGAAGTGTTTTGCTGAATTTTACGTATTTAAACGAACATATCCATGGCAATAGTCAGTTATTCTTTAGTAATTCTAAACGTAGTTTTGAAGAATATGCGTATACTTTTAGATGTAATTATAAAGCTCATTTTCCATTCATTAATATCCAGTTATATTCTACTGCTTAAAAAAATATTTATCTTTCACAATAAACAGAATGATGCTATTTTTATTGATTTGTAATTTAAACATAAATCAATTTTTGACTATACTAGTATTATAAATGTGAAAGTTTGAATGGATGGATGAATGTTTGTACTCAATCACACCAGAACGGCTGAACTGAATTGGATGAAATTTAGCATAAAGATAGTTTATAGTCAGGGATAGAACATAGACTACTTTTTATTCTGGTGCATTGAGTGGTTAATTTTTATTAATTAAAAACTTTCCCGCCAAAGATAAGTAAATTTCCAATTTTTTCCCCAACAGAGTTGAGATTAGGCTTAGTAGAATTTTGACGAATTATTTCAAATGATTCTATTTATTTTCTTTGTGTTTGATGTATTTAAAATCAAATATTGTTAATTAACAGATCTTTCAGATTCATTCTGCAGTATTTTTAAATTAAAAGAAAATAGAATAAAGAAAAAAAATTATAATCTGCATTGCATTACCTCAACTGGCGTTGAAAGTTCACGCATGATTGTTGTGACATCAGCTGTGTTTGCACGTGATGACAATTGTGTTTTCATTTAAATTAAAAGTTTAAAAATTATGTATATTATACTGTTATAGCTATCTCAATCTCGATCAATAAATAAAAAGGATTTGATCGGACACTTGATTAGCTGTTTTGTTTTATTTTGGGTATAAAATGTAAATAAATTGTTTTTACGTTAGTTGTGTGCTTTTTGTTATTAAATTGTATTTATGTTATATATTTTTCGTATGTGCTTATATTTTTAAATGTATCACTTTTAGGTTAGATTTAAATTTTTTTGTTATTATTTGATAGTTTTTCGTACATATACATCAAAATTCCCATGCGAACAAAGTCGCTGGTAATAGCTAGTTGTAAAATAATTATTAGTTCAAGCAAGTAATAGGGAACTCTTACGGTAGAGCGCATTGATAAGACCTGGAACACATGTTCCTCAGATGCCATAATCTAGGGGAAAAATAAATGTTATTATTCCCATCATTTTGCATTGTTTTCTGAGGACATTTGTTTACCTCAGCTCCATTGTGATTGATAAAATGAAACAGAATATTTCGAAAGCTTCTTTTTTCTTGACATATTTAATGTAAACTGTTGATTTTACATGTCTCGGGTCTGTACGGTATAAGAAACAGGAATTTTTTTTGGGGGGGGGAGAAACAATTATTCCCGATTATTTTAATCGTGGAATAATTGGGAGTATATTTTTGCAATAATTTCGTTTATTCTAAACGGAAAATTTCATTACATTTCAAGCCTAATAATACTATCTAATAAATTTATTCCCAGCATGAATATTTATGTCTCCATATCAGATTGACAACTACAGACATATTAATTATCAAATGAGAAATTTGTTTATGAATAATCATTTGAAACGATTTGTCGAGAAAAATACACAGATGATTAGGAAAATGAAAACTCAATACTGGTAGAGGAATCTGACGACGACGATTTTAACCATTTTTAAGAGGATTGATGGGGGCCGCTTTAGCCTGGTTGTTAGAGCGTTAGTCGCGCCACCGAAAAGTATCGAGTTCTATCCTCGTCTCGGCCAAAGGCCGCCGTGTTGGCTAATGGCAGTGGTGGCACGTTAAATATGTCGTGACTGAAAAGTCCTCCAAGTTCCCATAAAAAACTATGCCTCTGGGGTACTGAATCAGCGATGAGTCAGTCTCTGATTTGGATCTAAATTCTGACTTGAGGGTGGATGAATGAGTTCGACAGCGCCCTAAAAAGGTGTGTGTTGGAGCAAAGTCGTACTTTCACCTTAACGGTGGTCGTTAACAACGAAAGGTATGCCCATTTAATTCGAAAGAGCTACTTTCATTCGGCTTGGTATGACCAAGTGGCATTAGACCGACCCGAAGAGGATTTATGAGAGTGGAGGTAATTTATCTCATCACCCACGAATGATTTTCTTATAAATATACTTATTATAATTGATTACGTTGAATGTGTCTGAATGAGACACATTATTCATAGCATCAGCAAGATTGATGGGTTTCAATGTGACTTACTGTTTATGACAAATAAAAGTAGTGACAATTTTACTACATCAAAATTTATATTTTGATGAATGCCCAGTTGCTTTTTATTTCTGTGAATATAATTAATGCTATACTTCAGTGGTTCTCAACATGTAGAATACAACGCGAGAATATCCAAAACAAAATATTATTTCAAAAATTGATTAGCTGACAGAAAGGAATGCACAGATAAACATAGACAATATACATTTCGACATATTAAAGTAAAAACTTATTAAATTGAAAACTGGGCTCCGAATTCTGAAAGTTTAACAAACTCTGGTATACTTTGAAATTTTATATTTGAAATAAATGGTAGGAAAGAAATATTTGTGGGTGATAAAAGGTTTCTGGGATAGAAGAAACGTCAAAAAAGTGAATCAAATATTGGGTTGAATCTCATCTTGAAATAAATGATCCATTTTCGATTACTTAATTAAACTACTGAGATTTTCAATATAAATTTCTAAGACGGAAACATTTTCTTGCCAAGCGTTATAATATTCAGTTATTTCTGTTTTCAGAAAAGTTCATTCTCCTAGATATCTTGAAAAAACTGTAGACGAAATAGCTGTAAAGCTATACAAAATAAAGATCACGGATAGCTAATGACGTGAATTGCAAGTTACATGATATGGAAGATACTTTTCCTCAAAAGTAGTAAAAATATTAGACGTCTTATTATTTCAAGAATATTATAATTAAATAATAACCTTAATTATTACCTGAAATCGAAATGTTTGCTCCCGATTTTCCCACAATCTGTAAGGAAAAGTGAGATCACAGCAGAATAATTAGGAACACTCTTGTAAATATGGGTGATTAATTAATAAATCGGGGAAGATTAGATGGTTAATTTTAGAATCAAGGCCATCGCTTCATGATCCTAGAGAAAATGATCATGCAATCTTATATATATATATATGTATGTGTGTGTGTTTGTGTGCGTGCGGTGTCTCAGATCCCGTCAATAAGCCTGTGAGGAAACGTGAGCCAAGTTCAGCTCATGCCTAGACGAAGCAAATGATTACAACTTGCATAAATAGACGAAAATGTACATGAAAAGACGAAATATTACGTATTTCTTAAAGACGAACTTACATATTAAAAGATAAGTTTAATTATCCATTATATCTTGTAAATTAGTCATCATCACTTGTTCATCAGTAACCTAACTTCATTATCATCTCATTAAATTGTAAAACATCATCTAGATTTATTATATCTTGGCCATCGCGATCCGCACAATTTTCAGAAGTGGGCTCATGAAATGATAATGAAATGAAATTTGATTTCAAAAGTCAGATGATGAAACGGAAGATTTACAAGTCAAAATTCTTTGGGTGCGCTATACATTCTATCTTCAACCAAATTTTAGAAAAGGTATGTAACATTTATTTTGTTATAAGATGACTACCTTAAACGCTATTCAAGATATATGAATTACACTGAGGATTTTTTCAACAGAATATATATATACATATATACAGCTTAGATTTCTTTGCGACTCTATTGGAGATCGTTGAAATCAAAACAGGATACGACAATTTATTGGTTTTCATTTTGCAACCAATAGTAATAAATTTGAAAAAAATAATTACAAAGCGTAAATGATTCCTTTTCGCAGAAAGAAATAATTTTTATAGATTTCTCGGAATTTAGGGCTGAAATATGAAAAGTTAAACAAAACTTTCCAGAAAATTCTGGGAAATATAAAAAATGGTGAAAATATCTCATTAAACCCATCTCGTATTCTAACTAAACTTTCACCCAAGTGTTTCCTAGAACTAATGTTAAAAAAAAAGTTTAAAAATAAGCTGTCGTTTAAAACATGTCTTCTCATTTTAAAAGAAAACACTTTCAAGCTTTTCAGAAAACTGAAGCGAGTAAGTTGATGAAAATATCAGTTATTTTCTAGAAAAAGCGCGTTTAAAATAATTTGTTTTTCTCTTCAGAATAAGACTTTTTACAGTCAATCCTTAAATTCCATGAAAGTAATAAGAATATTATGGTTTATTGCGTCTGCAACATTGATAAAATTCCTTTTTTTCTCTATATAAATATTCCAAAATTTGTGACTTTTCAAATTATTTAATTAATCTATGTTCTAAAAATTGCTAAATAACATTGTTTAAAATTTCTTTTTGCTACATATATGCATTTTTCAAAATAAAGCTCCGATGCAACATTGATGAATTGTGAAAATTTGATAAACTTAATAATCATAGCAAAACAAATATAAATAATAAAAAGACATTTCCATTTACAATGATTTCTGAACAACGTAATAATTTAAAATTAAAAGAACTCAATGTATACTTTTTAATTATGTATACTCCCAGTAAATTTGAATACATTTTTTTTTCTCTTCAACTGACGTTACATTTTCATTTTCTCTAACGAGTTCTAAAAAAGCCATAATATTTTATTTAAAAGTAAAGGCAATTTTGAAACTTTGCTTAAGTATTGTTTTTGGATATTTATTTGTTTCACATATAAATTAAGTCAACAAATATTTTGATCATTAAAGTTGTGGTTTATTTTAGCACTAGCTGATACCCGGCTCTTTGCAGCAGCCTAAAATATAATATTAAGTGCAATCAATCAATAATTTAGCAATGTTTTATCGAAATAGGTTGAACGGTACGACAGTACATAGAATACGACAAATATCCTTTTTTATATACTAGATTTGTGTTTTCTTTTAGAATTGTAAAGCTTGGTAATTTTTCAGAATGGTAATGGAAGTAACTATTTATTGTATCTCTATATTCGTTTAATATTCTTTCGGAATTTTCAAGTTTAATTTTGGAAACTGTGATTAAAATATTTTCTTTCAATATTCATTAAGCACATAAAAATATATCTATACCGTAAAATTGCTAAAATAGTTGAAAAGATATTTTTTGAAAATTTAGTTAGAGTAAAATTATTTGTAAGACAATACTTCTGGAAGTTACTGCGAAAAACGCTAACATTTAATTAAAAGTTAAAACTCCCAGGATTAATGTCCCCAAAATTTTCTGGAATAATCTGTAATAAAGTTGTTACCTCTGAAAAATACTTGCAATATATTTGTGTTCAATAGCTATACAATATTGATCTTTAATTTGGATTTAGAAATTTTACTGAATCTATTGTGCCTCCCCGGAGAATTATTTGAAGATTTATCCTTGGTAAATAGATGTGGTTGAGATCCGCATTTTAATTTTTTATTTTAGATCGTTATACTATCCCTATAACCATCCCGTAGATGTAAGCAATAAGCTTTCCAAGTTTAATCGCAATCGGATGAAAGGTTTAGGAATGCATAACAGACATACAGACAAACATACATTTTTATTTATATAGATTTGTTTCCTGTCATTTTGCTAGAAAATGCTTTCTTCATTAATTCTAAAGAAATAATAGATTAAATAGTATTATTTTAGTTAACATTTTTTTAAACTCAAAGGCTCTATTGTAACAGTAAGTTCCGACGTTAATAGCAAGAATTAAATAAAGAAAGAAGAAACAATTAAATATATGTCTCTCTTAACTGGAGTCTTTAAATTAGAATCTAAGCCTGAGGGTTCTGGAGAAGAATTCATGCTATTTTTTATTGATCAAATATTTAAACCTTTCGTTGCATTTAACAACTTGATTGTTTAAGAATACCTTTTTTATTTTAAGAATTGTTTAACTCATGTTACTTCAATACTTTCAAATTTAAACTCAGACTAGAAAAAATATGTTGAATAAAAGAACATGTTTTTATTCTCAACGAAAAAAAGATTTTCATTTTCAAAAAATGGTTTCTCTCTATGTTATTAAATGAATACTCTAATCGTAATATTATTTTACTAGAAATCTTCAAAATTGCTTGTTCATTTTTGGGAATAATTGAAAATATTCAATATATTCGTTTAGTTCAGAGAGAAGAAATTTTATACTAGTAACGAATATGTTAACTACCAAAAACTGTTTGGGAATATTTAGTATGTGCATTTTGATATACCAATTTGTATCAGTGTCAGTGAAATTGTATTACGTATAATGAAACATAAATGATGCAGCAATATCGAAAATTTCCTAACCATCTACACTTCTGTAACAGTTTGAAAATATAAAAATGATCACGGGCTCAGAAAAAAACCAGATTCAATCAAATTTTACAAAATGGGGATAAAAAGGTACAATTGAGGAAATTACTATTAAACGTAATATTGTGTGCTAGGGAGGTTTTCTAAACAATACTACAAACGCCATGAAGATGATTGTACTGGTTCCGACTCTTGGTTTTATTATCTAAATCAATTTTCTGATTATCAGTGATAATAAGACCTTCATTACTTCAATGAAGTCTTCAAACACCCATAAGTCCCTACTGATGATGAAGTAATCTGTGTTTTGCTTATCTATCTAAATAGAGCAACAGAATAAATTGTTTCTCCTGTTCCATTCGTGATTTTTCTCATGAACAAGAACAATTCATTCTTCTAAATATAGATGAAGTCCCATTAGATTTTACCAAGCAAAAAATCATTCCCCAGTTAATAACGATCCCTCATTCACTTAAGCGTCCATCTTAGGAGAGTTCACCTTAGCTCAGATGATGAACAGGTTTCTGATCTCTTCCTTAGATTGGAGTTTAATGCTAAAAAACACACTATGAACAACTTGTAAGCCCAATCCGTAGAATCACTTAGTTACTTAAGACGATGATTGATGAAAGTTTTTCAGAAAGATACACGATGTGAAATGACTAATATATTAATAGCATTTCTAGGGGTAGCAAGTTACGTCCGTGAGCATGAACTATATAATATTTCGCTCGGCTACGTGTCCGGCAATTTCATTTGGTGCTCCCCAGACTCAATAAATGTATATGTATTCATTTATTCAGAGCTTCAAAAAGTGTGGGGTTTTATGAAAACTAGGCACGCATTTTATTTAGATGTGATGGTGATGTTCTATTCTTAATGGTAACAAAATAGGGAGCACTTTTTGCTCTTTTTCTGGGCTCAAATCCTTAATGCGAATAAGCAAAAAGCAATATTTACTCCTCAATGTACTCATGACAGTCATTATTTGGCATGTATATAGAGAAGTCATGAGATCATTATCTTTTATTAGTTTAGAATAGCATAACGAAAGAATGTTCACCTGAATATAATCCTATATTCATTATTACAATTTAAAGCAAATATATCTTTGAAATGAGTATAAATGGATAAAAATACCTAAGTAACTGAATTTTAGATCTAAATTAATTATAAAAGAGTCTAGACACCTAGAAAATTACTCGAATAGTTTCTCTATAACTTAATTAACTTCCTGTTTGAATTTAAATAAGTAAATAAGCTGCTATATATCTCCTATTATTCGATGTTAAAAATTAAAATGCAATAAAATCTAAATTTTTTATTAAGATTTCTTTCCTTCTGTCAAAGGGTGGAAATAAATTGCGCTTTTTTAAGTGTTTCGTTTTTTCCTTTTTTGTGCGTGGCAGTTATCTAATTGTTATTTCCTTTATCAAAAGAAATTTATCAAATTAAGTATTTGATTTTATTTTAAATAAAAAAAAAATATGGCTAGGAAAAGGAGGTAAGGTGAAGTTAGGTAAGGTACCTCTAGGTAATTCCTTCCTTTTTCCTATGAAACGAAAGTTTTATATTTTTCAATGAGTAACTGACACATAGCTTAACATCTAAAGCTTAATTTAATTAGGAGAATAAAATATAGAGTAAGATGTATATTTGTAACTAAAATTTTAAAAAAGTGTTTATTCAATGTAACCATCGACGGAATGGAAATCTGTTCATTTCATATCATCGTTGTTTGTGTAATGTCAGCCGAAACGGAAAAGGAAGGAAAGAAAACACATTGAAAAGCCAGAAAAAGTGATAGAAGCGTGATTATAAAAATAAAGAAGCTATGCAAATATACAGCAAAACATGGTGCGACTGCCAGTGCCTCTATAAGATGAAAACAGTCTGACAAAGTTGTTAGATCAATTCCTATTGCTTCATTGATTAGTTATCAAGATTTAAGTCATCTTTAAAATGGCATTAAAAGCTGTGCAGTGTATATGGGGCAAAACTCCTAGACAATAATGAGGTTGGGAGTTTCGAGTAAGAGAGTTGAGATAGTAGGGATTTTATATTGTTATTGATTATCTGGTGTCCAATAAAGCTCTAACAGCTATTCTGCTGAAAAAAAGACTTTGAAAGAACGGAATCAATGACGACTGACCAAAATATTTAAAATGTCAGCAGCACTTTCTTAAATGGCCATTGATTTCAGTGCTGCGGCATCTACAAGTGTCAGTGAGCGGACTTTACAGTGTATCACTGAGACGCTCTTGCACAGTTGCTGACTGCAGACACAAAACTTTTTGCCTCACCAGAACCGTCGGACACTGTTATTTGAATGTTGATTACTGGAAACATATTGCCTGATCTATCGAGTCTCATTTTAGATTGTATCGGGTGGGTATATGTCCATGTGCATGGATACAATATTATGAATAAATCAATCATACGCCTTAATAGGGGATCTGTCAGTCTTCTGGACATCTGAGAGGGAATAGTGTGTGTGAAATTGTCGTCATCTGATATCCCTGGTATGCCTAGAGAATACTTAGATAGATGGCAGGTATGCGATTATGCTGTCCATTCACTTATATTCTATCTTGTCCTTTGCGTATTTTAAAGAATTTCGACAATTCCAGTAAAACAATACGAATTCCCACAGTTCGAAAGTTGCTACCGAATGGGTTCAGAAACATTAACTTTACTCTGAACTAATATATTAGCCACCTAGATATGAACATTATTGTATGTATCGATAATATCATACAACATACTGTTCAGAAGAGATCTCCACTACCTCACACTCCAATGAGTTGGTGTATTGCTTTGTAAAATCCCTGGTGCGAATTGCCCCCAGGTTACCTTCTGATGTTAGTCCAGGCACATCTGCGTCTTCGTGAATTTAGGCAGACGTACTAGTTTTTATGAGTCTTCATGGTATTCATATTTCGTTTAATTTTATTATTATTTCTATGTTGATAATGAGCAAAAACATATTGTTAAAATATAAATATTAAATTAACGTAATAATTTAATACTTACATTTTAACATTGACGGCGCTGATTTTTTGTTGATATCCACTTTTTTTTCTAATAAGAAATTTTAGCTATTTTTTATACGTCGCTAAATTGGGCTTTGCTAAAGAAGAATTTGAAACGAAAATTAAAATGAGTATTGAGTCCCTTCACACCTGAAATGTTCAAAATCTTTTCTTTAGAAGTGTTTTAACAAAACCTTCTAATCCCATTAGGCATGAAAAAAAAAACCAAATGATCCACTAATCTTCTTTGCGGTTCAGTCAATCTGGGAATTATATTAATCGCATTACTATGGATTGTTAGTCTCAACCAGAAATTTCTTTCAAAGTTTTCTCCACGTGATTCAAACCATCAAGCCTTTTATATTGTGGTGAATTTAACAAATATTCAAAAATACTTCACGAGAGAATCTATTACAAATAGATTAAATCTTTTAACTAAGTTTTCAGATAGTTTGTTTCGCAGGAAATTTTATTTTGAAAGCCATGCTTTAATAATAATCTAGATGATGATAAAAACGTTGAAGAGTTTCACCCGAAAGGCTGAAAAATCTAAAATCAATTTCTGATTTCATATAAAAACCCACTTACACTAAATAATGTCTTATCAATTATTTCTCTCTTTCAAAACCAAGGACTGTGTGAATATATGGCAAAAATGTCATAATAATCAACTAATTTCATTATTTATAAGTTAAAGAAATTGACGACTGCCTTGAGAGTGACGCTAAGTATTTTTAACATTAAATAAGAAAGAAAAATCTAGAAAATGCATTAATCTTTGCATTGTTATTGGATAAATTTACTGTTTTCTTCTGTCTAGTGTTTAGTTAGAATATTGTAAGTTAATACTTCATAAGTAATTTCAAAGCTAGCATCAGTATTTAAACGATTGGAATCGAAGCAAACTCTACTATGTCACAATAAGCTTATATCCAATTTTTAATTAAACCATTATGGGTTTTATTTGATATTGTTTTATTTCGATAAAATTAAATATTAGTAATGAAGCAACATTTACGAAATTGTTATATTAAATTAATTTACGAAAGTCAATAATTTTTTTTACTAAGAGATATCGATATTACTACAAGGGTAAGAAGGTACTACGGATACAAAATATTAATTACATTTTATTACTATTAATTAAATTTGGAGTAAATATTTCGTAACAGTTTTTATCTTCTTATTAAAATTGTTTATAAGTTAGCGTATTCAAAGACAGTTCAGAAGAGACAATGTTTCGGTTTCAGGGAGAACTCAATCATTCATAAGTGATAAAATTTCAAATAAAAGATTTTATACATATAAACCAATTTAACACGTTATCTGAAGGATCACTTAAAGAGGAATTATTAAGAAGGGCATTGTAATATTGAATTTTTGTTCAAATTGCTAGAAAGCTATTTACTCTAGATATGTAACATAATTGCATATATCTGCATTTAAATAAGATTTCTGAATGATTTTAGAATATTAATTTGCTAATTCATTAAGATGATACTGAAAACCGTGAATATTAAACTATCATAAAAATTAGATCAAGAAATTAAACCTACAACAAATACACACAGAAAATCAAATGTCATTCTAAAATAAAGAGATTAATTTGTAATTTTGACACTTTTATTAAAATAACTTTTCTTCAATAACATTTATATCCTTTTAATATATTTCTAACAATTATATATTAACAATTTATATCCTTAAAAATTCTGAAAACTCAATAAATACTGCAAGTTTATATTCGATTCTCCGCGATTTCAAGAAATTTAGAACTGAAATGGTGACGCGATCCAAATAAGTAATAGCCGTAGTATAAAAATGCGCCCTTACCATTAATTAATTCAATCAATGAACGTGTCTCTATCGCTATGAGATTGGTCAGAATTCTTTCGAGTGACCCAGTTGCACTAATGAGAATGAAAATTAGGAAGGAGTTTTTGTTTTGTATAGGGGTGCTAATTCTGTCACATGAAAATCTTATACTGAATATTATGAAGTTCGATTCGTTGTTATGAAAATCTATTTGTTTTTTAAAACTTTATTTCTATGCTGCCGTACATATTGAATGGGATAATATTTATTGTACTTTAATCTCTGTTAAACAAATGGTACTAAGGAAATTATTATTATTAGTTCTAGCCTATTTCGTTTCAGCACCAGGTAAAAGAAGCAGGACACAAAAAATATTCTCTATCTAAGTAAAGACAAATATATCACTTAGAATTAAAAGAAACATCGTCAGTAAAATTTTAAAATTTCTGTGGTTTATGACCATTAATTAATGTAATAAATGTTAGCAAAGCATTAAAGTTTTACAAAAATGCATAGTTAGAAATTGCATGACAAGATTGATGACAATAGCAAGAACTTTAGTTTGATTCTTACATCATACAAACAAAAAGACTATTATATGTTTAATATAGTTATATTAGATTGTTCTTTTGAGTTAATGCAGGTTGAATGAACATTTATATTCATAAACCTACGCATTGTAAATTATACAGAATGTCTAGTTTTGAACCTTTAACTACTAACGAAATACAAAATAATAAACCTGCATCTCTAATATTCTCTGTATAACGAAATAGGTAAAACATTAAAATTTTCCAAGTTTATTTTAGTTTTCTTCAATAAATAATCATTAATTAGTTATTTATTAAAAATATTGTGAAATAATATAAATTAATATTTTTCACTTCAGAAAAATGTATAGCTGCGATAACCTCTTCCATGAATCGGGGTATCCTTATTTTATTCTAATTTTTGAATGAAATACAATTCTGATTCATAAAATCAAATTCTATGTTGCAGAAGTATAGTAATGCACATTTATTCGTTAAAAATATTTAAAAAAATACAATTTTCTTTGGTTCATGTTTTTTTCTCACTTGCGATTGATGCCTAAAGTAGTCAAGAGTTTTAATTCAGTTAAGTTCATCTGCCACTTAATGAACGGATTACCATCATTTCTTGTTATTGCTTCAAGTATCGTCTTCGTCATCTCACTCCGGTTCTGTGGTGCGAATGTATCTATCTTGAAAAAGCCATGGTGGTGTTTTAAAACGAGACATGTATGTAATTAAATTTCTACTGCTTATAGTTCAGAAACAGCTTCCTGAAATTCCCACGATAATTTAATCTAGGAAATTTCAGTTTGCTTTAAAATGGTGACTCTTGGAAAAAATGTAATTCAAATTTTAATATGACTATCATCCTTCACATAAACAAAAGTAACAGAGACCACTTTTCTAATAATGTAAATGGTTTTGGTTCTTACCTGCAATTAAATGTCAAGCAACCTTTTATGATAGGTTGTACCAGGAATGTATAAGCTATGATTTCATTGATTTATTGAAATAATTTTAAACTTCAAAAAATGAAGCTAAATAGTACTTATAATTTTCAGTAGCTTTCTGTGCCTCATTTTCAACTACAAAGATTTCATTTAGGTAATCACATGACTTATGGATTCACTAACGATTTCTGAAATTAAGTGAGCTTTTAAAGATTTTGTTTTAGTTTAGATTTTTTTCAGGTAGCATGAATTTCAAAACAAAAATCTAGATCTAAGCTATCGATTAGGCTTTAAAATAAGGCTAATTAGAATAATGGGCTGTGAATAATATAATTATTTACTGTTTTCTTGTAAACAATTTTCCAAATTTTCATAAATTTATTATAATTTACTAGATGAAAGCTTATTGCCTTTATGTTTCTTTTAGTGACCGAAATCCATAGATATTTTTTATTATAATAATATTCGTAATGTTTATGTAAGAGTTCGAAATTATTTTGATATAGAAAGAAATGGGAAAGCGAAGATTTCCTGAAATGAAAGTACTGTACATTGATGCATTTATCACATTGTCGAAATATTAATGCAAATAAAAATTTCTTGATATAAAAAAATACAGAGCGTTTGAAAATTATGATTAAAGATATTTTCTAAAAACGTGAACATTCATTGCTTTTGAATCATATTTCCTAGAAATAGGGACATGTTATTAAAAAAACCGGTACAAATATTCGTAATCTAAAATGTATTTTTTGAATTAAAAGGGATATTTTAATGAGTATCGATACATTTTCATAAAATGTAGTTGTCAATGGAGGTGGAAAATTTTTCACTTGAATGAAGACCCTTTCATCATATTTTATAAATTATCTGAAAATCCATCCGCTCAAATAATTTCAAAACATCTCAGATCCCAAACTGGATATATATTTATGTGCATTTCACATGAAGTTAAAATTAATGCCAGCAATAATTGTATCAAAAATTGTAAAATTGATAGAAGTTTGGAGAACCTAATATTCATTCGTTTTTATAGAAATTCCGGAAAATTCAATTAAATAGCATAAATCTGAGAAGTTATCCATATTTCTTTCAGTACTCTATGAATACTAACTTGTTTTCGAAAATGATAGAATTTGGAACTTTTATATTGATTTTATCTCATTTGGATTGGAAAAATTAATTTTTGTATTTTTGGAAAATATCAGAACGGATATTTTTGAAGCGTTCTACTTTTCTCGCTTTACTTTCAACTATCGTTGGTACTGACTTTTTGACTTTATTTCTCAGGGAAAATTTCAGGAGAATATGTATTTATGGAAATGTGTTGTATTTGCTTTTATATTTATACTAAATTATACTTTAATAATTTTAATAATTTTTTGATCACTTTATTAAATTTTATCTGATTTTGATGTATTTCATGAATTTTTAACTTACCTTTTTACTCCTTAATTCATTTACTCCTGAAGTATATAAATTGTTCGATAGATTAAAAAGCTAAAATTTCAAGCATATACTACAAGTCTTGAATTTGGCACAACTTGTATAAATGATCTTATTTCAATATCCCCCCAAGTTTTATTGAAACTCGATTTTGTAATCTTTACAGAATATTTCAATCTGAAGTCATTAATAGCAATGTTAGTACTTCAAAATTTTCAGATGTGGTAAATAGATTTAGTTTTGACAGCTTAGTGTTTTACTAAAGTTTTGTTGAAATGTTTTTTTAAATCGGATATCCTAATTTTAAACTTTTCAGGTGTTCTTGATAATTTTGATTTACTGAAATCTGTTTAATTGCAATCTAAATATTATTTAACACCTATTTCTACATTCAATACCATTTGTTAAATCTTAAAGAAAATTTAAAGTTACTTTGTGAATGATTTTGAAGATACTTATAATTTTGCTTACTTTTACTTTTCACTATTTTGAAGGGCTGAGTCATTTCGTCAAATCCATTATATCAAATAAGTCAGTTAATAGAGCCGTTTACGGTAAATTTTTATTAGTTCTTTTTTTTTGTTACTTTTATTTTTACTTTTTTTTGTTACTTAGGCAATTAATTTAAAGTATTTGATTTCCTGACTGAAATTAGACATCCAGCACGAAGAGAATTATAATCAGACTAAAATAATTAGCTTATGATAAGCAAAAATTCATATTTTTTTTAAAAAAATGTTGGAGATATGGAACTAATATAAATAGCTGGTTACTAATTTCTAAGCAATCTGTTCTAGAAAACTATTCTTTGATACTTTATAGAATAACAGAAGGAATTTAAGTACCATATTAAATATTCATGGTTAAAGATACTACTTGAAAGAGAATAAAGTATATTAGAATATAACAATTTCCTTACCTAAATTAATGAGAATGAAATAAGAAAACCTACTTTAAAGGCCACCATTAATCTTGAAATAAGATAAATCTGCGTTTAATAGCATAACTTAATTCTTCATGATTCAATCTCTCTTTTAATCCTCTGTTCCCCACGTATTGTTCAAAGTCTTTTACAAATGAAACTTCAATTCTGTTGGATTTGAAAATGAGTTTCAGTGTTTTATACAGATTATTATTAATTCAGTAAATTCAATCAATAATTGTTTTGAGAGTTAATGAGTTTTCATTTGGCCTTTCAGTCTTTATGTGTGTTTTTTTTAATCCAAGACCTGTAAACAGCAAGACTTAGTTGAACCAAATTATTCTAGCGCAGATGGGTGGTAGATCTACAAATTATTTTAAAAATTAAGGTACGATGAAATCAGAATAGATAATGTTTAGGTTTAAGTAAAAAACTCGATTTCAATTAATTTAAGTGATTTTGATCTGATTTTGAATGCATTAGTTAGCATACAGTACTTTTTATCAGCATTTAATTTGATGATTTTAACTCTCATAACTTCGAAAAATCTTTTATTAATACTTTGTTGCCCTTCCTGCTATGTTTTTGATGAACAGTACTTTAAACTTCTATACATTTACTAAATCTTATACATTATGAATAGTTATTTCAAATTCAATTTGTTTTACCATGCTATCGTGGTTGTATCTAATATTGTCAATATAATATAACAAAATTAAGCTTAATGTCTTAATAACGCGAATATTCATTTTGAATCCAATAGTTCACCTAACTCTTTTCATTTGAATCTTAGAATGAGTAACCTTAAAGGAAGCGATAAATTGATTTTAACAACGTGCTGTCTAAATATTCAAGTTGTTACTCAAGATTCAAATCGGTTGGATTCATTAAAATACTAAACAGATTCATCTTCACCCATTCAAAGATGGTAACGGTTTCAGCGAAATGCCAATTCTAATCAGTAGGAAATAGCATTCCTAGCAATTAAATGCTATGAGAGTGGGTGACATTGAAGATAATGGCTGGCATACTGATTTCAAGTACCTTACTTGTGACTCTTACAGAAAACTTACAAAGACTCCCTTAGAATCTTATTCCTGCTCTTATAATAGAAGTTACTAAACGATACAGTACTGTGACTTGTTTTCGGATTTTGAAAGGACAGGTAATTATCTGTCTAGAAAATAGCTGCCTTTGTTTCCATGATGCTTGAAAATATTAAATACCAAGTTAGGTGGATCTTCATATAACTATAATTAATTTGTGAATAAAATGTTAATCTCAACAAGCTGGGAAACAAAGGTTCATTCCTTTACATCTAAGTTACTGTCAACCAACGTTAATTATTGATGTTAGAAATAATCAATATTAGGGGTAGAAATTCACATTTCAGTTCCTAAGATACTGCGATTATTAAAAAATATTAAAAATAAAAGATGTTTGTCTTAATACGAGATTATTTGGCTAATGGGATTTTTTTCTATCTTCAGTATTATGGAAGTTCAAAAGAAGTGAAAATTTCACTCCCACTTCCCCACTCCCCCCCGATAGAGGTAGATCAATTACGTCCGAGGTTTTTACATTTCTAATAACATGTTCCGAGACAGCCAAAATCCAAATAAAATTATTTTAGTTATCATGTTTACTAAATAACATGGGCAAAACGTTGATGATGTCGTGTCCGTGTTTCGACGGATAGGGGGTGCAGTAGTTTCTGAGGGTAAAGACCCCTGAGCACCCAGAGGGCAGAAGTTTGACTTCTAGCTCAAATGAAGGTGACACATGCATTCGCTTGCACAACCCCTTTTTACAAGGGGGTTCATTCACGCAACTCACAGATAAAACACACAGATGAACAACCATGCCCGAACCGGGACTCGAACCCAGGACGCCCAGATCACGGTCTAGACTAGAACGCTGGCTGGGCAAAACGTTATACTCATTATATAAATAATATGAGAGCTATTGCAATAGATAGTCTTTCTATAAGAATCTACCTAAAAATGCAAGTGAGATAAGTTTTTAGAAAAATTACATTTAATGCCATATCAAGATTACTGTATAACAAATTTACTTGTTACAGTTGTGAAATGCTGATCTAGATAAAAAGCATGCTTTCCATAATAGCGAGTTTTAAGAATTGATCCTTGTAGCTTCTGAAATAACTGAAATCATTGACGTCGCCTTGTCCCTGTATGTTATTTCTTATTTCCCATTGTTTATTTTCATGAATCATTCATTGTGAAACTTATAGTCAGTTAAATTTCACAAAGTTTTGAATTAAATCTAAAGATACGTTGAATCCGGAACGACATGAACAAAACATCGAAGCAATTCTATAAAAAGATTTTGAATTCTAGTTCTATCTTCATAAGAGTAAATTATCTGCCTGATATAAAGTATTTGAAATAAGTTTTTAATAATATTTTTAGAAATAGCAAAATTCTATTTCGGTTCTTTAATCTTCTTTCCTTTTAACACTTTTCTATTGTTTTAGATTTGAGATAAATATTCGGCTAGACGATGTTAATGGTGCAGAATTTAAATTCAATCAACCTATCGACCAATAACAAGGCCTAAATGTATATAAAATAACGTGTTTTGATGGAGAATCCACAATTGTTTGACATCCTAATTGCGTGTAGTTCTAGCACTTGGAGATTTTCCTTAGTATAGTTACATTGATATATCGTTTCGAAACAGTGCTATTACTAGACGTCGCAATTTTTAGTCTTAATCCGATAACAAGAATGATATTTGAATTGGCATTCTATTTTCACATTTCAGCACCACACCAATGTCTAGGGTTACTGATTAAAGAGAAGACGCTTTTAAATAAAAACAATAAATTTATTTACAGCAGAGATAATTTAAAGGAAAAGACATTAACAACTATTTCAGGACAAGCTATTTACAGTAGAGATAAAAATAGAACATTTAGAAGGCACCAAGGATGAAACCTAAATAAATGTCTCATGGCAAAACTGTGCCACCGTAACGTATTAATTAACCATGATATCGAAACGAATGAACCACTCTCTCCCTGTCTGTCTTGCGAATGCTTACATTTCACTTTTGTGAAACTTGGATGTCATGTGACTTTTTACATATGGTGCCTTCAGTCAAGCCCATGGTGATATCTATTCCAATAAAATAAAACTAAATGTGGAATAGTAATGGCCACTAAAGCTCTACATCTCGGCCAAAGTGTGATCCAAAAACCTGAAGTTTCTACTGGGCCATCGCGGTACTTCATCGCCACAGAAAGCGATTGATAAATACTGGCTAATATCATGTTTGTAAAATTCTTTCTTTATTCGTTTATGGTGTACAAATTAGAAATAGAAAGACCAATCATTTCTTGTATTTGATTGGATGACTGAGCTTCATGATGGAAAACGAACATGTTGTTTCCAATATAGTGTTAAAAACATAAAGAGGATCCTAGTTTAAAAGTAGAAATTTTGAGGAATTTGTATTTAAAAAGCAAAATAAGCGATTAAATATATGATTTGGTCTTTATCATTAGAATTACCACAATTTAATATTTTGATGTCTTGTAAGGTGCTCTAGACAAGACGATGTCCAATTTTTTCACAAAAGGTCATTAATATACGTTTAAATTCATCTCACTGAAAAGGTTTTAATGATAATACCTCAAGAAAAATCCTTAAAACTCGAGAAATAATCCGAATGTTGACAACATTTTGGTATCATTTGAAAGCGCAAGGATGAGAGAATATTTTGAAGAAATAAAAAATACTTGATATTTTGAATGATTTTTGAAGTTTCAAATGTATATGTATACCTTAAAACCATTCAAGATAAGCATAAGTGTTTACTTACTAAACAAGATAATTTTAGAGCAAGATAATTAAAAAAAGAACGAAAGTTGTGAAAAGTTCCTTTTCCAGTAAAACAAGAGGTTATGTACTCTTATTGATATTTCCGCATATTTTCCCATAATAAATGAATATATGTTCATATTTGTCCTACTTAACGAACTTCTATAATTTTTCTTATTCTCATGTCATTTTCTTATTGATGGGCTAATACACTTTTGTTGCATTCAAAGGGCAGTTATGAATTGTACTTATAACCAATGGCAGACTTTTATATTTTGAGAATGAGTTGTAAACAGCTAATGCTTCTGGATGTTTTAGGTGTTTGTGATTTGAAAATTGATATGTGGAATTTAAAATAGACAAATATATATCAAATAATTCGTTGCATTTCTTTGATTTATAACCGCACTTATTGTTTGAAATATATGTTTCTTTTTGACTAAAATTGAATTCATTCAAACTCATCCATAATATATGAATTACTTTTCGAGAATTCAATTTGAAAATTCATTACATATCATGCATTTGTTGTTTGTTACATTAGGAGAAATTATTTTGCTATTTGAAGAGAGAGAGTTTTATATTTTAGAAATTTTTTTGTCATGTAATTCAAATGCTTTCATTAATATTTTCGTATTTTTAAACTTAATATGATTTTCTTTAAATAATTTGATAATACAATTTTAAAATATCTAATTTGTTATTTAAAACTGCTTACTGTTATTTTTAAAAATTGCAAATTATGCGCTTTAGTGTTTTGGAAATATCTTTAAGAGAAAATCAAAACGCAGTTTATTCGTGGATTATAAATATTTCCCTCAAATTTTTACTAACCAAGCTTTCAATCACAAGAAAATTAAGTTGAAACCAGAAATATATTTTCATATGTGATTATCGTCTTTTAATATGATAGTATCAAGAAGTGAAACAATAACGCTCTCATACATTCTGAAAGTAAACACAGCGCGAAATATAGATGTCAGACGCATGTGGAGAGTTATAACATATAAAGCGTTATTACATGTTAGATTTCATGACCAGCTATGCTAATTGTGTTTATACCATATGTATTATCTCCGTTATAAAACCATGTTGTATTAAATATAGCAATATTCAAAGTCTCCAAAAATCCATTCAACGAAACTACGGAGGCCACAGGATACGTGGCGATTCATAATGATTCATAATTCATAGTGATTATCTAGACGTGGGCCTGTGGCCCACGTCTAGATATCACTATGAAATTTCCTTCCGGTCTCCTTAAATATATTTTATTGAATATCCAAAGGGTTTTCTTTGCTCCTTTGAGACACCCGCTTATATAGATTTTTATATGGAGGCAGTGAGGTTTTTCCAATGTCCAAGTTTATATTTGCTCAATATCCACCGACTGAGTGACATTTTTGTTAGTATATAAATCCTTAAATAGGGGTAAATGTATCTGAAAGAGAAACTCGTTCGTTCCAATATTCTGAGATATATGAACTTGAAGGACCTAAGAATTCCTCCAATATAAGGAATATTTTCATATAGTCGACATGTTTCTTACAGAATATGAACTTTCCAATCTAAAGAAAGCAAGGATACCAGACCGCTTAATACCTTTTCAAAGGACAATTGAAAGCATATCAGTAAACTTTTTACTGATTCGTTTTGTAACTTTAGTTAAGAAGGAAAAAACCGAAGGATAAGTATACTGCTACATATGAGTTTTCTAGAAATTTTTAATTTAGTTGAAATCTATAGTAAAAATGTTAAACTTTTTAACTGCCAATACTTTTTTATTTATCTCATAAATTGTATGTAGTTGTGGTTTCGGTGAATGCTAGAAAAGAATTATGACTTCAAATTATGGATATCAAGAAGTCCATAAATCAGGAAGTTGTCACATCATCTATTGAAAAAGTGGCAATTAAAATGTCGTCAGAAAACTTACAATAATATAAAATTTTAAACTGTATTGTAATGTAAAACATTAAAAGTCTAATTATATTGAATTTTCTTGTTTTATCGATGTACATTTTTCACAAGGCAAAATACTTTCCAAGATATACATGCTATCCGTATGATATATTATCCATATACCTTCCTTATTAATAATGAGAAGTAATTATTAGAAATACTTGCACATCCAGAGATTTTCAAGGAGCAATTCAAATCAATTTAAACTATCTAGAATTATTTTAAAAGTTAAATGTATGCGGTTTGTAGTATGAGGAGTTGTTGGGAGCGCTTATTAATAAAAATTGAATTATCAAAATTAGGCCAAAAAAGTTTTAGTTTCTATCCTTTATTCAATTATCTCTTATTGGGAAGAATATTCGCTTTTCTTCCTAAAATCTGCCAAGCCAATAAAATATAATTCATTTCATGCCTTTTACCGGGAGAGGAAAAGAGGTTTTATTTTCTAACGCGGAAGGAAATAACTTCAAAGTCCACGAGATGAGATTAGAGTATAAAATTAATTGAAACAACAGACTTTTATTATTCATCGCCACCTAAAAACTGTAATGCGTGATTTGGCTACTCTCCAACATTCAACTGTTAACTATATGAAAAACTTTTAACGAAAATTTTTCCCCAGAGAAAAAGTACGTATAACATTGTTGAAAATAAATCTTGAGACAATGCGAAACCCATACATTGCCGAGTCTTGTATAAAATTTCAAAATAAAATGGCAATATATATATATATATCCCATGCGCTGCTATGTTGTTCAACGAATGGGATGAAATTTGGTAAAACCTATTGATTCCACTTCTTTGAAGGCTGTATTTTAAAACTGATAATAGACAAAAGTCAAACAGTAAATGGCAAACGACACATTTAATTCGGAATTAATCGCATATATATCAAACAAAATAAAATTATTATCATTGTTGTCAGTCAACGTGAGGGAAATAAAATCGAAAATACTCTGCAAAAGCGTTAATTTTTTTCAGTAAATTATTTGAATAGTCTTCTACACAGGGTGGTGTCATTCATCGCGCTCACTATTTTGCCTGAAACAAAACGCACATATTATTCAGAGTTCATCTCACACATACAAAATAAAATTATTATTGATGCCGCTGAAGGTAAGTTATATATAATGGGAATTTTGCAGTATAAACAGTAATTTCGCTATTTATTAACTGAGTCTACTAACGATATTTTATATCGTATTGATTGCTTCGATAAAAAATATGCTCCAACTCCCCAACGTCACTAAATATATCTAATAGCGCAACATCTGGAAACTAGTCAAATCGAACTTCTGAAACATAGGAAGCATAGGAAACAATCGAGGAGCGACAAAACAGTAATTAAGGAGATCTTTTATAAATTGCAAATTCAAATGTTTCAGAGTCTCAAAATCAACATGAGGCAAGAAGCGAAAGTTACCTGAAAGTTGTCTTTGAAGGAACGTCGACTGGAGACGATTTGCTCACTCCACGCATCCCCTTTTATTCCCTCCAACATTCCTTTTGATTTCAAATGACTGCAGTTTCGCATTCGACTTGCATTATTGATGACCATCAACAAGGCACAAGGTCACTCACTTCAAGTGTGCGGTCTGAACGTAAAAAAACTATGTTTTTTCACGTAAACAGTTGTATGCTGGATGTTACGATAGGCAACAAATTTGTTTCTGCTGAAGACGGAAAAAAATGCCTGCCCTAAAGCTCTTGAATAGCAAAGTAAAAAAAAATAATTAGTGTTATTTACACTTATCCTTTACATTTCATTCATTTTCAATGAATGTATTGATTTCCGATACGAAAAGAAAGGATATCAGTAGCAATTTTAATAATAATTATAACAATAATATTCGTGATTTAATATCAATGTTAATTATATAAGACAGTTATTTTAAATTTCAAACGATACTTCCAAAAACTTTTCTGCAGCAGCAACGCACCGGCTACCAACTAGTATTTTACATTTAAAAGCTTTTATCAAATTATTATTTTCTCATTATTTATTTCGGTTTTTACTCCTTATTTTATACAGCGTTACCATTGACAGACCAACATATTATGTAAACTTGGTTCTTGTTAAAATTATTTATGAAGCAAATTAAAAGCTTTTCCATAAAATCTTATGTCAAAAATATTTATTAAATTTATGTATTTTTGGAATGCCTGTTAAATTTTCGGATAAAAAGAAAGGACATTTTCTTAAGCTGATAGTACAAAAGTCATGTCATTCCAATTATTGCATTATAAGAAACTTTTCAAGAAAAAGTATTTTTTCAAAAAAAAATATTTAGCTATTTTCAATCGCAGAAATTGATACGCCTTTGATTATACTAATTTTCCGGTCAAAAAATTATTCCATTAGTGGAGAGCTTATTTAATAAAAGTAATTTTGACATTTTTGTTTTTTTTTAAGCATATTGATTTACATATTTTATGATTGTGTAATTTTTAAATACATCATTTAAAGTGCAAAAGTAGATTTTTTGCTGGTCTCGTTTTAAATTTTTCTTAAAACCTATTATAACGAAAGTCATTTTAATTTTTTAACTAAAGAAATCAGTGCCCATACTCCCAAAGAAATGGAGAGGACTTATTACTATAAGTAAAGAAAGTGAAACATAAACTATAAGTAACTACTTTAAAATTAATATATTATTAAACTCTGAAGATTAGAGGGATATCATTTAGACACTGAAATATTTAAATAAAAGTAAAAACTCCACATCTCTTTGAAAACAATACGTCACTGACGACAGGCCTAAATCATTTAAATTTCTTATGGGAACAAGAACTTAACAATAGAGCTAATTTACTGTAGCTCATGCATTTGTCTTGAAATGAAGCATATTAATTCTTCTGTAATTGTTTATCCCAAATCAAGGAAAAGATAAAATTTTTGCAAACATTTCATAGTTATAGTTCATAGTTTATTCATAGTTTTAGAAGTAATTCAAACATTTTTTAATCATATTCAAGTATTTTACTCTAGTAGTATTTAGGGGATTTCCGTTAACTATGATATACTTAAATGATCTTGGCTCATGCCTATTTTCATTAGAGATTATAACTTCACGCATATATGATTGTTTTAATGCATTATCAAAATTAGTAATATCTAAATCCTTTGCACTCCCAAAAGCAATTCCAGGCATAACTTGACTAAAACAAAGTCTTATTTATTGCTCAGAAAAATAAAAATTTATGATTGTTTCAAAATAAACATCTCCGTAAATGAATGCATATTTTTTTACCTTTCAGTGATATTTTAACAATTGAAATACGAATGTTTTAGCATTCCACCGAAGTAAAATAAATTATTAATTATTGCTTTAAGATCAACTGTATTTTTATTCAAAGTTCTTAATTCAATGAAAATTATGTTTAAAACATTTTCCTAGCAAAATCATCTTTTTTCGTAATGAGATTAAGAAGCTTATACGATAGGAATACATTTGCAATAGACGTGAATACGATATAAAATTTTAAAAACTTTGCTTTATACAAACGCATCAAAAATAGTTCCTAATGCATATGTTAAAGGTGTATAAATTTATGAAGTGTTAAGAATTTAAGAAATATTTTAAACTTTAAGAAATATTTTAAATCCATTCGCTTCTTTCGCGTTTTCAAATTAAAATTTATTGAAGAGTCATTTATTTTTTGATTGATTTTATTTTTAACTTATTTATATTTATGCTACAATCCTTAGAACTACAGTCATAAAAATGGATTTTTCGGACAGTTACGAGAGAAATGAATTTTCGATCTCAGGTCAATAAGTTTTTCTTAATTTTATGAAGATTCTATGAAACATTTAAAAAAAATTTTGACTGCAAAGTTTGATGTTATTATTTGCGCATATATATATGTGAAACACGCATTGAAAACTAAATGTATCATTATTTTCTTCTGAAACCACTAGAGCAATAAACAGAGTAAAATACGAAATTTTTTTAAATGGTGGTATATTTGTAAAGACAAAATGATAAGCAGAAAATTGTAATGCTGGAATGTTTGAGATTCCAAAACTTTGATTTCTGCATATTTTCTTCGTGAAAGATTATTTAATCTTGTGGCACGACACATTTTTACTTATCTATTTGATAATGCGAGTTTGAAACATATACTATTCATTACTATCATCAAGTAATGTTTTTTTTTAGATTTTATAGAATACATATTCAAATATGGTGTGGATTCTCAGCAAATGGAAAGTAGGCAAATTTGCTGAGTATCCAAAAAATGTCATTTACTAGTTTTGATAAACATTCGCTAAAAACTCAAGCTTTTTTTGTTATGAAAAAATTGTTAAAATAAACAGGCGTTCTGCATATAATTCCTATCAGCAAACTTTGCTTTGAATGCAACATTCTCACACTGAGTGTAAATAATTTAAACATTATGATGTGGGTAATTTTATAGTTTTGGCATCAATTCTCGTTTATGATGCTAAATTAACATGGATTTTAGTGAAGAACAAAAAGCTTATATGATCACGCTCCGTCTAAAGAAAGAGAATATTAAAGGTTTATTAAAAATTAAAAAACGTTTGTTTAGACTATAAAACCGTTTATTTAATTTGTTAAAATTCGACCAGAATTCTTATTTCCACACAAATATTCATAAATAATTCTAAATATCGCCAATAGGTGAAATAACATCGTATTTTATTCTACATTTTGATTTATTTTTATTCTCTGTTCATCATTATGAGTTGTACTCTGCAGATTTATGCACATTTCAGCATTCTCTAGAAAAGACCCATTATTTGGTAACATATATGAGATCTAGCATACTAGTTACTAGGCGTGTGTTACTATGCTTATAAGATCAGCGATATATAAGCATGAAAGGACTTACAAAATCTTAAAGGCATTTAATTTCTATTGTTAATTTTTTTTTCTTTGTACAAAATAAAAAGTAGTCACGAAGAAACTTCGCCCATGCATAAATCCCTCACTGGTGTTGTTTTCACCCAATCAAAATGAAATATGAGACGCAGTTATTTGAAACACTCGAATTTGCAAAGAGCAAAAGGAATGCAGCCTATATTTTACGGTTTCAGTGGAAAAATTCTTACTTCTCGTATGTCATTATCTACTTTTTCCATTCTTAAAATAATTGAGGAATTGAATAACTGAGAAAGTGTAATTTGCTTTTGGAATAGTGGACAAATGCATTGAAACATCCACTGGCAACAGGAAGAAGATGGGCACTGATGTATTTGGGTTGTTCACAATACAAAAATAGCAGAAAAATCAATCGCCGAACAGCATGCACAAATCGTTAGTAAATTTCTAAAGCACTATGTAATAGTTTTTTCTCACAAACAAGTTTTTACGCATGCCGATGAGATGAACAATTACAGCGAAACAATATAGAGTAATGTTAAAGTTTTTTTTTCTCTACTTTCCTTTCCTTTTTTTTTTTTTTTTTTTTTTGACAAAAATAATTTATCAGACAATGGTGAACTTCTTAGCCTACCATAAATTAACTAAACAAATTGGAAATTTTAAGAAATATTTTTTCAGCATGAAAATTAAGAACTGTTTCTCATCAATAATTAAAAAATTTGAATTATTATATCATGAATGAAATATTGAAATGGAATGTCAAATTATAGCCTTTCTTCTTTAAAAAAAAGATTTTTAATTTAAAAAATTAGTTTATGCTCATTTTTTAACTGTAGATGCTTAGACAAATCGATATTCCAATTCTTTTCTTTTTTTTTTTAGCTCTAAATTTCGTGAACATTTTGTTTTTGATTTACAATGTGAATAATCTCTTAAAAAAGAAAATGTGGATCAGAAGCGTGAATATAAGGCCTAATAAAATTTTCATGCAATTTGCACCAAAAAGCATATAAAATATTCAAGTGTGGACATAAGCCTTTATGATAGCGATTGATATTATTTCATTTATGGGTCGCATAGATTAAAATCCACTTGTATCGCTCTGAAACGTTGGATGAGAATAAAAAAAAGAGTAGTAGTGGTTATTTTACTTAAAAAAATAATAATTTACCATTATTAAATAAACGTTTCCTTTTACAATATCGAGTATTAAACAATAAACTCTGAGAAATACTCTATTGGAATTTCATTTATGATCTCTTCCATCTCATGATATTGATTTGATCGATGCCAAACTATTTAGTGTTGTCTTTTATTAACGGGCATTATGGATATTACATGAATAAAAATAAGGCAAAAAATTATTTTCTTACTTTTATGATGTGCCATTTAATTAATCATTCTAACAACCTACATGACTAAGAAAAGATTATCATTTGGTGAGATAAAAATTCAGGAAAATTGCAAAAAATGTAACATATAAGGCGTCATTATGCAAATAGAATGATAATGAAAGAAAAAAAAACAGAATATTTTCACCAAAAAAGTAGGGAGATGCAATAGCAATTTTTTTTTCCTGTAATTAGTTTAATAAAATCGATTTTCACGTATAGAAAATAAAATATTTTTTAAATAAAGCGATTTTTTTAAGAAAAGAAATTTTTCATAGAATAATTTCAAACAAAAGAATTATTACAAACTATTAATATATTGAAGAATTATTACAAACAAAAAAAGAGATTTTTTAACATAAATTTATACAATATATATTTTTTTATGAAACAATTTTTCCACATTCTTGAGGAAAAAAATTACATAAATTATTACAAAATTTCTCCCTTTTACTGATTATCGAGAAATTTTTACTTTATACCTAGCATTTTGCCGATTCTGTGCCAAATTTCTATGAGACATAAGTGGCCTTCTGATTTTTATTATTTAGAATCTCTTATTTAATGAAAAAGTACAAGTAATTAATTGGTATTAATATCTCGCTTTTAACAATTTAAACACGTGCTTTCTGAGATGTGTAGCGGTGACATTATTTTTGCGAAGAATAAACAACAATTATTTGTTAGTAGACCATAAAAATAACTAAATTTCTGAAGGAAAAGATATTATATATCTTATATATTTTTTAAATGATGAAATTACGTTAGAATCCTTAATTTGCTAACTGCTGCTAATTGATTGATTCGACTACAGACTAACGTATAAAGAAATAATTTTTATTTTTAACATTGGACTCCCTGTATATAAATAAGTGCTTTTGAATTATTATTATTATTATTATTTGCTTAAATAATTGGATAAGAATTTGATTTTTAATATTAATTCATTCTTTAAAAACGTCTTTCGATTGAAAGGCCAAATCTAATAGATATCAATTATTGAGAATTTACTGGCAAATGCAGTTGAAAGATATTACTGATTTTAAAAGACAATTATTTGAATTTAACGTGCATTTATCCAATCTAATTTATATAAGTAGTTAGGTCACTCAAACACACAAAAAATCCTATCTTTATATTAATAAATTTTAAATAAGCAGAAATTTTGGAAAAAATTCACGAAATTTTATTACTAGAATTGTATACTGTAAATGATACCACATAATAAAGATATATTTACTTTTCTTCTCTGGTGTTTTCGAAATAACTCAACTATATATGTACAAAGAGTATAAAGCTCCATAAGCGTTAATGTCATTTTTGCTTTTTCTATTATCGCTAGAAATGTAATTTTCGGTAAATAATCAACCGAATCAGATTCGAGTCAGCTACGGATCACAAAGATAAAATTATTACACATAACGATACAGTAGTAATAGACATACCGATTTTTAAAAACGATTAATGACAGTTTCAAATGCTTGGTAAATAAATAGATTTATTTGTGAAAACTTTTAACTAGAGAATTATTAAAAATAGGTTGAAAGAATTCCTAAACTATTTTAATGTTTTTACGGAAGTTGGAAATCTTGATTTCCCCCATAACATTAGTGTATTGATTTATGTATATTGCATAGTGTATTGATTTGTGTATATTGCATAGTGTATTGATTTGTGTATATTGCATAGTGTATTGATTTGTGTATATTGCATAGAGTATTGATTTCTAATTCACCAATTTAAACCGTATTAATCAATGCAACAAGCAAACTTTCGAATAAATAAGATTTGTCAATTGTTCTGAATTGAAGTTGTCCAGAATTAGCTGATGTTTACTGGGAAACTTTGAGCATGAACACTTTATATCTAGACGGTGTAGATAGATATTCAGAGATTGGATTATCCCCATAGCTACCTTTGACGAAAGCTCTTATAAATTAATTATTTTGCAGAGTTAATACTAGTAGTCACAAAGAATTGCAAGCGACGGAAGAATAGTTCACTAGTTCATTCTAAATAGTTGAGGAATTTAACTATTTAAAATTATAGAATAATCTAATAATCAATCTAGTCTATTTAGAATAAACTTTTAACTATTAACTTAAAATAGACCATTGAAAGATTTGGTTACACTGCTTTCGGAAGAGGACTAATTGCGATGATTGATTGTAAACATTTTCAATTTCATCATTTCATCAAACATTTCATATTTCATAGATATTACATAATTTATCATTAATAAAAGTCTAATAATTGAATAAATTTATATGATTTCTGAAATATTCTATTTACTATTCTGCTACATTCTTTCGTGTATCTAAAAATATCTATCTCTCATCATATCTGCCTTATATTACATTATTCTACAGCTCTACAAAAAAGGAAATGCATACATTTTTTAAAATGTTGTTTTTCTAAAAAACATTTCTAGAATAATTTTGTTTTAGAAAAAAAAAAGATATTTAAAATATTAAGGCAATACGGTTAGACTTAGAAGTCATCAATCCTTTCTTATGAGAGCACCAGATTCTCATAAAAAGAGTTTTTGAAGAAAAGACGTGAAATATTTAGATTTATTTCATGAAATATCTTTATTTAATCAGAATTTTATTAAAATCAAATGCATACATATTAAACATCAGTTAATTATTGAATATTTAAATGCTTTATCCTAATTAAATTAGAACTAAATTCAGAAACTAAAATCTATTTTTTTAATTAAATTTTTCCACGCTACAATTTGAATTCATTATTGTATTATTTTTTTCCATTCTGAAATTTCTCTTTCACAAATACAATTTTCTAAATTTAGCTTTTATGTAAATTAAATTTTAAACGAAAATGCATCAAAAGGACACAATTTCCTTCAAAGTAATTCCATTTAATTTTGAAAATCAGATTGATACTGTTAATGTTTTCTTATAATTTTAATAATATAAACCTTATTTTAAATGTTCATGAAAAATTTAATTAAAATGTTAAGTATTAAGGTATGTAATTATGTTAAAAAAATCGATTTTTGACAAGAAAATTTATTTTTAAAAATTCTCAAATGTTAAATTTTTTTCTTTTTAAAAATTCTTGAATTTTGTTTATTAGTTTTTATATTTGTGTAACTGTAGCTTTAATCTCATTTGTATCTTTAAATGTTACTTTCTCAAATTCTAAATTCTGAAAAACTCTTCTTACAAAAACCGCCATAAATTAAAATTTAATGCAACTGTCGTTAAACGAATTCAATTTATGTCCTTTCAAACCCCCTTCAATAGAAGAAACAAAAAAATTTAGATCAATGATTAAAAATAGAACAAATTTTTAGGCAGTGAATGGATATAAAGATTAGTTATGAATAAACTTGCAAAAAAAGTAACTATTGGTAAAGATTCAGTTACGTCTAAGAAATTGTCTTATTGAAGCAGAACAATGCAGAGATGTATCTCAAAAAGCTATGAGAAGTGAAAAAAAAATTTTTTTTCGGGAAAATATTAGTTTAATCTACATAGTAAGTATTTATTGTGTTTCAACAATAATTCGCAATGTGATATATTTCGGAGAACTATTCTTCATTTTGAAATAAAATTTCCGTGGGACATTAATCTTTGCTTAAAGAATCATTCTTATTAACTAAATATATTCTACCCAAATACTGTGCAAAGTAGAAATTAAATTGCATTAAAATGATATATACAAGAAAAATTTGTCAGAAGTTTCAAAATGCAAGTTTGTTTTTCCCTTTTTATAAAAATTACCAAAGTTTTGAATTCTAAGTCTTTCCTGCTTCCAGAAAATATAATAAATTAAAGGACATTATTTTTTATCACATCCTTTAAAGACTAATAAATTTCTTAACTTTGTAATTTATATAGTTAATTTGTCGATATTTTATTTTTTTAAATGTTTTTATTTCGCAATTATAATGCTGTTAAATATGAATATGTTGAACATAACCATTTAAGCTCATTGTATATTCGTATAGATGGAAGACTATCTAATGTTTAACACTGTTATTTCATAAGATAAGAAATATAATACCAGAATAGTTCCAAATATTCAGAACTATAATTAATTTTTATCTGCTTTCATTTCAATTTATGTCATATGCAAATGAGAAGACGGAATACAGAAATCAAGAAAAAATATGTAAAGTTTTCAATAGTTCTTGAATAAATATTTCAATACATAACTTTTTAGAAATTCCTAGAATGAGTTTGAAATTCATATAACGCGAGATATTAATTCTGATGCAATTTACATTTTAGTCTTTCTGAAAACTCTAGCCAAAAATTAATCAATAGCTACATCTTTTAAATGGCCTTTCCCTACATACAGATTTCAAAAATAATTTAATAACGACTTGTTGCGATCAGTTTTGAATACATTTGAATATATTTTGAATTTATTCATGCTTACGACATCTGCAACAACTTGTTATACAATCATTTCGTATTTCAAATTTTAGTAGCATCTGTGATTGAACTCAAAGCGTGCCTGCTTACAATCTTTTGAAATGCTTTAAGACAAATACTGATCTTTTTAAATATTCGTCGCCCAAGTAGAGAGATGCAGAAGGATTATTAACATTATCAGAAAAATAAATGGAAACAATGTTAAAGTTAATTAAAAATCTTGATAAAGACTCAGTTTCAATATTTTGACTCTGTTAAAGCAATACTAACCAATGATAATGAAATGTCATTTAATCAGCGAAACTGTTTGAATTTGAAAATGCAGAGACTTTTAAAATAAATATTTTTATGAGCTCTATACTTATAAATGCATTAAAGTTAATCTTATTATCGTGTTTCAAAAGGTATTTAGGAAACAAGGAAGCGACTTCAAGTGTAAAATAATTAATATCGTCGATATGCATTAAAAAAAGATGTAAAGTTATGTGTATCAGACTACATTAATTCTAAATTATCAACTTACGCATGATATTCATTTTCATATTTATGTAACATATCCTGTTGTTTAAAATAAAATAATAGTGATTACTACAGAATATATTTAGCGTGCAACATTCAGCTGTTTTAATAGAAATTACAGTAAAAATCTCATTACTTGTTTTTCAGATTTACATCAATAGAAAACTAATTTCAAGCAATTCCTCAAATTTTAGTACACACACACACACACACACACACACACACACACACACACACACAC
>JAPMOQ010056068.1:1252933-1350214 GCA_026543055.1 Argiope trifasciata
TATATATATATATATCTCTATATATATATGTTTTTGCATTATAAGAGGAAACGAAACTCATTAAAAGTTAAAAATAAAATTTAAAAAAATATCATTATATTTGGTGAGCGCTAATGCTGCTACTACTAAACTACAGATGAATCTGAATAAATTAGTAATATAAGTCAAGTATGAAGGAATACAGTAGAATCATAATTACAACAAATACAAAAAGAATCCATCCTGAATACTTTTTCAAGGGTCACTCTCAAGCAAAAATAAATCTATAATGTATGTGATAGCATAATTATTTTCTGGTCAGTTCATTAGACAATGCCCTGTTTTCAAAATTTATTAATCGATCTGTCTCAGTTGCATCGACGTTTATTATTGCCCCCTTATATTTCCCATTATCACACTGATGATGACGTAATTGGGAGCAAGGACTTCAATAACAATGAAAAATTGATTCGAAAAAAGCATATTTAAAATTATAAGAAGCTGCTAATTATTGCATCAGAATTTATTTTATCACACGTGCCCAATTGTCTCACAATGTTGCATTATCACTAATTTTCATTTAAAATGTGTTCTATTTCATGCACTTTTACTTATAAACTAGCATAACTATTGAATACCTTCAATTTAGAATAATTTATAATCATTCTATCCTCGTTTTTGTTGAGAAAAATTGAGTAATGAATCTTTTAAAAACAAGAAATGGCAAATTTTATGAAACAGAATGCGAAAATATCGATGGCTTAAAAACTCACTGTAAAAGTGGAAAACCAGTACTTCAAATTAGCTCAACAAGAAAAGTACACAATCATCTATTCCACTTATTTTTATTTGGCACTTGCAAAAGTCTACTTAAGTGATAGGATCTGGAATGATTACTTTTGCATGACTCTGATTAATTTTAAACTATCATTAATTAACAAAACACATTTTATTTTGCTCAAATTGGTGCTCTTCAAAACTTTACATTCATTTGGACACTATTAACATGTTTCCCAACTTGCCAAATCATCACAGGTGCGTACCATAAGCACTATACTCATTTACTCGCCCTAGTAATTCCTATTTAATTAATATTTAATTTTCTTAATTTATATTATTTCAATATACAGCATTAATTATTTTTTCCATTGTAATATGTCACACCTTGAATATTTAACAAGTGTTGATTAATGAACTAAAAATTACAGACAGAAACATAACAGAGCTTTACACATTTTAACACATATGCAGTAATAGATTCAGGTAATTGTTCTAGCTATTCGACGTTGAGAATGACTAAATATTAGTCCTATCACTTAAGTAGACTTTTCCAAGTGCCAAAGAAAAATAAGTAGAATAGATGAGTGGGTACTTTTCTTGTGGAGCTAATTTGTAGTACAAGTTTTCCACTTTTAAAGTGAATTTTTAAATCTTCGATATTTTGTTATTCTATATCATAAATATTTAACCAGTGTTGATTAGTGAACTAAAAATTACAGGCCGAAACAGAAGTTTGCACATCTTAACATATATGTAGTAATAGATTAAGGTAATTGTTTCATTTATTCGCAGTTGAGAACGACTAAACATAACAAGTTCATGAAACAAAAATATGCTTGTTTAGGCAAATATATTTCAAAATTACTTTAAAAAAATTTTGAAGTGCTGCGGAAATACTGAATTGTTAATAAAATCAAAATCACAGTGTAGACGGTAAATTTTACAATGGCATCAGTCTTCAGCAACACAAAGTTTCGCCTCAAAAATGAAATAAAATTAATTTGTTAAATTACATATTAATGAAAAAATAGACATGCCACATTATTTTAGTATTCTAATGTGAAATTCATTAAAAAAATCATTATTTTCCAAGAGTATTTCATGTACGATACAAAACGTAGTGTGTTATATCTTCAAATGAATGTTTTTTCACACAAATATATTGTTTCTATTTTCTGAAGAGAAATTGTAATTCAAAAATAATAGGTAAGCTCAGCATAGTTCCTATCTTTTCTTGGTAAATGGTTCTTGAAAATTAATATTACGGAAGATAAATTTCGAGTAGGAATCTGAATAATAAATTTGAAGTGGAACAGAATAATAAATTCGAGTTAAACTCGAATTTAAAATTCAAACTTAGTAATCTACATAAAAAAGTTTGCGAAACTAATTTATTTTATTCTATTTTTGCATTCATGGAAATAACAGTGCGAATATATCAATTTTTAAAACCTTTCAGAAACAATCGCGATAAGCTTGTTTTTACGATTCGCCAAAAGTAACAAACTATGTCTCAAAAAGAAACATTTTTGTTTATAGTTTCTTATTACCACTGCATAAAAATGGAAGAGTACTACATTTCTTTCATTTTTGCTTATACAACAACGATTTTACAATATTGCCCCTGATGTATTAGGAGTAAAATATTCATTATATCTAGTCTAATTTTGATCAGAAAGGGAAGTAAATGTAATTTTCTTCACTAAGCTATATGAAGTGCTATATGAAGAGAAAATTTTAAAAATGTTCTCTTGAATTCTTAATATTTGACTTGATTAACATCTGCATTTTTTCTTGCACATTTTCAGTATTTGCTAAAAATCATCACTTCGATTTCGAAAGTGACTTAATGAGATTCAAAAGACTATTAAATTATTAAAAAACTATTAAATTTTATTAGATTAATAAAAGTGTATTTCTTACTGAAAAGTATATCAATAGTCATATTTTGCAAAATTTTAAATTGAATTAATTAATTAAAATAACAAACTCTTGGGGATTCTACACATATTTTTATGATTTCCAATCATATTAAAGAAATTTTTCCATCGCCTAATTTTTCATCTTGCAACAAACTTATTGCATTTATACTTTTAATCCCTCCAAAAAATAATTTTCCTTAATTTCTGCATGTTCCAAAATGGTACAGAAATGATGTTTAGTTATTCATAGTAACGCCCACTTTTAAATCTAACATTATTTGGGCTTCAGAAATTTTAATTATGGTCAGATGACATGGATGTCACCTTAGATGAAAACACATTTCTTCTCCATGCCAACTGGGGTTAATCCTCTACACGAGACCTGATGCACACCAGACCCACATATAGAATGGGTCTTCAGTAAAATCGAGTTTTTCACCTGGAGTCCTCCAATCCCAAGTTAGAAATCTTAGACGTTAAATTTTATGTAAGCCATACTACTGACTCTCCGAGTCACCTAAATGCATACGGAAAAATTATTGAATGATCGGACCGCCGCTACAGCAACACTGGCGGGAACTGTGGTTGAGCCCTAAGGGCCATCACAGGTGACGGTACAATCCTGCTCGTAGGGAGGAGCCATATCCCCAACTTTTATGTACTCACAGGGTTGGAGATATTCAACCACCATGCTTGAAGCTGACATTTTCTACATCTGGAATATTTCCATTTTATGAACTTGTTTTCTTATTTATAAACACTGATCACGACGTTCATCTCCTAGAGACTTACAAAATGTTAAAAAAAATAATGATTTAGAAAAATCAGAAAAACAGGAATTTCAAAATTTACGACGCGAAAGAATGCGCAGCTTTCAGATAAGAAGAAATAATTTTAGCTTAAATTCTAAAAGAATCCAAATGCAAAATTCATTACTAAATGTTTTAACCTGAACTGGGGAGGTGAGTATTTAGGACGTACCTGGAGAGGTGTGGTCTACGAGACCGCATTTTCTTTACACTAGAATCAAATTTTCAAATGAAATTATTAGACTGAGAATCAGATAATACATTCTGCAGATATTCTTCTTACTATATAAATATGTTTTAGAAATTTTTTTAAACGTTTTATCACTGTAAAAAGTAAATGCGTTGGAACATATATTTTCCTCTCAAATTACATGTAACAATAAATAATATTCTTGAAAAAACATATTACTTTATACTTTTCAAATCATATTTACTTTTCCAATATGTAAAGGTATATAGAAAACAATATAATGAAAAATTCCACAATTATATGGAAAAAAAAATGACAATGGGTAATATTGGCCCTTGTTTTTATTGGTTTGTGTGACTTTCGTAGCTCGGTTTTCTAGGGAATTTTAAACTTACAAGTTAACAACTATTATAAAATTTAACCTATAAATTCTTTATATATATCTCTTGGTATATAAATATATTTTATACATTTTTCAAAAAGCAATTATCACTAGAAAAATTAATTATGTTTTGAACATACATATCAGAATCAGTTGAATGAAAACTTTCATCTAAAAACTCTTATCACTAAAATCACTTCCTACTTCATTTAAAAGTCTCTGAGGCATTGCTTCATATTTGAATCAATAAATTGGATAATATTTCTATGTCCAAGCTTCCACACCATCTGCTAAGCCTTGTTTATCACTGGGACACTGACGAGGAGGGGCGGTCTGAATGACGTCACTAAAAGAAATAGCTAAATTATTTTTTAAACCATCTGCTCAAATCGGATGAAAAAGTGCAGGTGTATTGAAGGTTACGAAACAGGAAGCTACAGGGTCAGGATATTTCCCATTGAATAATTATTCCACTTTCGATTAATCGTCCATCTCAGGACTGATCACTTCAAGGCAGGAAGCGAACAGATGTTATATTCTCATTTTTGGATTGAAATATAATGTAAAAAAGCACGCAATGACCACGCAGTAATACCGCACATTGTATCTACTTATTTCACATAATATGATGAATGATGAAAGTTCTTCAAACAAAAACTGTATAAAATGACTAATGTTTAAACATTATCTCAGGAAAAAGTACTATTAAATATACGAGCAAAATGAAATGTTACACTCTCATTAATGCTTTATCATTTTTCTTGGTATATTTTAACTATAAATGGAATGTCTAGAATCATTTATTCTCAGATGTTCAAAGTATGTTAGTGTTTATGAAAAGTAGGGACGAATTTCTTTTACATATTTTTTGTGATTTTCTCTCTTAGATGTTTCTAAGCAAAGAAAAGTGGATATTTTTCCTTTATTTACTGCACTCAGATATTTAATGTGACGTATGAAAAAAACAGCATTTAAGTAACGGTTATCTTAAACTAATTCCATATTTTGACAAGAATTTATTTAATATACGTATATAGAAATTCCTCATTAATGCTTCAATTAGAGGTATATTGTGAACTATTTCTGAATTAATGCATAAAATTAATCATGCTGCAAATAATTAAAGTTAATTTAAATGCTAAATTTGATTGAATAAAAAAAAATCTCATCTTTTGAAACTCATTTCTAAATTTAGTGCAATACAGTCTAGACACAAGTTAATTTGTTAGATCGCATTCTTAATGAAATAATTATCTTATTTGAATTTAAATAAAGAAATATTCTACAATTAATCTATCCTTTACTCCTGAAAAAAAATGTTACTATCCTATAATGGGAATTTCATATTAAAAGGCATTCTTCTTTTTCTCCAAAAGACAAAATAGCTTGCATTTTACAAAAACTTAATTGATATTTTTTATACTTATTTTGTCTAATTAGCAAAGTCTTAATTCATAATTGTTGGTTTTCTATTTTAGTGTATTAAATAAAGTTAGAGGAAATTAAGAATTTCATTTCGATTTTTAAATATAAGAAGATATCAAGAAAAAAAGCATCTAATACAACTTCATCCTGACATCATTCTTTTCAGTCAAAGGAATATTTCTCCATTCACATTAATTCACTAATTATAATTTTCAGAAAATGAAATAATTAGCCAAAAATATAAGGATATATTTACAAAAATCGCAATAATGGAAAGTATTCATTCAATATGAACCCCTTGGAAATCACGACTTTTTAATTTCAAATTCCTACTGTAACCGAAAATAAAACTAATTACCGTTGGGCGCCATAAATTATTCCTGCTAGGGAAAAAACAAAACTCTTAAGGAAAAAAGCTTAAATGATTGAAATCTTTTTAATGAAATATTAAAGGACATTAAACAAGAATAGGTCAAATAATGAATACCAACATTTAAGGAAAAGTACAATTCTCAAGGTAAACACTCATGCTTAATCCGACTCTAGAGCACAGAGATAGTCAGGTCACGAGGTAGGATGATGGAAAAGTTGCCACCACCAGTTGTTTTAAATTCAGGCAGAATGGAAATGAATAATAATAAAAAATAATCCAATAAGAAAGTGCGCATGGTTTTCATAATGCTGATGCCATGTAAAGAAAAGGAAATTTGTTGAGGAAGGAAATTTATTTTGAAATGAACTTCTATCAGATCAAACACTTCTTAAAAATTTGTTAAACCATGAATTCCTAAATACAGCTATTTACTACCCTGAAAGGAATGTTAGTTTGACTGATCGGTCAATGTAAGGTTGGACAATATTTATCCTGTCAGTACTGCTACGTTTAGTGGTGACGGGGTGGTCGGCTGTATACAAGGATAATAAAGACCATGACTTCCGCTATATTTTCTTAAGGAAAATAACACAAAAAATTAATAAGAAATTTCTTTTTTAAAAATTAAAAAAAAAATCTTTGAAATGCACTTTAGAAAGCTATTTCTTATAAAAGATATTGCATTCTGCAATTTTTTCCTCACATTTATCAACGCAGGTGCCAGTCTAAGGCTAAAGATATATCAGTGTCAAATTCATATTTCCAAAGGAAAATACTTACAACTGTTTGAAGTAATTTATGCCAAATATAAAGAATACCTACAATTGCTTGAAGTATTTCATGCCAAATATAAAGAAAACCTACAGTTGTTTGAAGTATTTCAGGCCAAATATAAAGATCAATATAATTTATTATTATCAAGTGGTGTCAACAAGCAAATTTTTCGCACTCAAAAATTGTAAAGAACATTTATGTACTATTTTAATACTCTAAGATTTTTCAGTAATCTGTTAAGATCATCAAGGCCGAATATATGTTCCTATAATTGATTAATGTTCCAATTTCTGTGTCAACAGCCATTAAATTATCTTTAAAAACATGCAAAACTGGTTTTCAAGGTCATCAAAGTATAAACACAGCTCATTAAATAGTCATTTGTTTAAAATAAAATTTTAAAACAAGAGCGTCTTCTTCATGAAAATTTCGTTTCATGATGCAATATTCATTTATTTATGATGCATCATAAATAAATTATCATCTTTTGTTCCATCATTGTGAATAATATAGCAAATCATAATGATTCTCAACGAAGTCAAAATAAAATGAGAAAAAATATTTCACCCTACTTTCTGTGTTACGCTAACAATTATTTACTAAAAATTTATTTATCACATAAATTTAATTATTTTTTATCTAAACCCAGATTGATCAAATAATATAGCGTTAATCAAAATCATACAAGTAGTATAATCGAAGAATTAATTATATAAATTTGGATAATGATAATTCAAATCTTCTTTGAAATTTACATAAAATGCATCATATGCTGTATGCTTACTGAACTTTTCTATTAACATATAAAGTTTATGAGTCAATTATCTATACTTAGATTTTTAACAACACATCGTTAGTAAGAAAATGTATCATAGTTTAACACCATCCTTTCGATGCTCATTATTTCTATATCATTCTATATCCACTAAGTTTAATGAAGATTTTTTGATTTTCTACTTTCGTACTATCACTAAATTAATGGAATTAAAGAATTGCAACCTGTTGTTCCCTCAAGCACGAAATGTTAAGAAATTATTCCTTCAAGTTGTTTTAAGAATAGACCTCTATTTGTATTAGACTTTAGGTAAAGGTCAAAAACATCCATAATTTTCTTTGATGCTATTCCTTAAAGAATATTATCAGATTAAGAATTTCATAAATGACATTACCGAACATTATTAGGCGTGAATCTGAAACATCTTTTGTTCGGTTAAGCAATTTTTTAAATTAAATTTCTCTTATCATAAGGAAACGACTTATTTTAAGACCGTTAAATAGAACTAGCGTTAAAATGCTTAAAATACTTTCCCTTTACTCGTTTAATAATCTAATACCTTCAATCCAAAGAGTGTTAATATATATGACAACTGATAATATGCTAAAACTACTTTATAACGAATCCCATTTTTTAATCTTTTTGAGTTTTTGTCAGAATTATACAGTAACTGTCCTCTAAGTTGAATGAAATGCTATCTATGGTGCCTATATTCATGTGTCTTTTGGAAACCATTAATTGATATCATTAGAATTGACATTAGATATGAATTGGTAGATTAGAATTAGATTAGAATTGATATCATTAGAATTTAAGAAAAGTCAGTTTGGAAAAGATTTACAAGTACCCAAAATATAGAATATCAAATATTAAGAGATTCTACACTCTTTCATATTTATATTTATAAAAAAATACTAATTTTAACTTGATAGAAGTTTAAGGTATATAAGAATACAAAAACTTGTGCATGTAGGTTGAAAATAGTATCCATTATTTATTGACCAAAGAAAGTGCTAATTTCCTTGAACACAACTATTAAATTGAAAAATAACTTGTACAAAAATCCAATGCAAAATAAAGAAACGAACCATCGTATAAATGTATAAAAGAGAACAAAATTATTTTATTACACTTTAGGATACTTTCGTAGTTAAATTTTTTTCCTGGAATAATCGGCATATTTATTTAAATAATACACTCATACAGCATTAAGCATTGAATTTTCCAAATTTGAACCAAACATTTGAATAAAATCATTCTTTGAAACTGCTATTTTTGTTGCAATATTTATTTGTAGATTCTCTTTCTAACTTCTACTAAGTTAACATCTACAATTGCAACTAGTGTTCCTTTTCAAATCTGTTCTGATTGTTATTTAAAAATTATTTATACACTGATGGAAAAAAATCCCAACACCAAGAAAAAATTATTGTACAGTAATGAAATTTTAGGAATACATTTGTCTAGGTAACATATTTAATTGATTAAAGTTTCAAGATCACAGGTAGAAAGAACCCTTGGCGAGAAGAGCCATTTTAAATGTGAAATGTCGGTACATTAATAACCGGTGTAACCGCCAGAATTTTGAATGCAAGCATGCAAACGTGCATGCATTGTGTCATACAGGTGTCGGATATCAGTTTGTGGGATGGAGTACCCTGCCTGTTGCACTTGGGCAGTCAATGCAGGGACGGTTAATGCTGGTTGTGGATGACGCTGGAGTTGTCGTCCAATGATGTCCCATAAGTGCTCGATTGGAGAAAGATCTGTTGATCTAGCAGGCCAAGGCAACATGTCGACACTCTGTAGAGCATGTCGGGTTACAACAGCGGTATGAGGGCGAGTGTTATCCTGTTGGAAAACACCCCCTTGAATGCTGTTCATGAATGGCAGCACAACAGGTTGTATCACTAGACTGACGTACAAATTTGCAGTCAGGGTGCGTGGGATAACCACGAGAGTGCTCCTGCTGTCATACGAAATTGCTCCCCAAACCATAACTCCAGGAGTAGGCCCTGTGTGTCTAGGCCGCAGACAGGTCACTAGCAGGCGTTCACCTGGCATCCTTCTAACCAACAAATGGCTATCACTGCGACCAAGGCAGAACCGGCTTTCATCAGAAAACACAACAGATCTCCACTCCATCCTCCAATGAGCTCTAGCTTGACAACACTCACGTCGCAAACGGCAGCGGTTTGGAGTCAGTGGAATGCACTGTACAGGGCGTCAGGCTCGGAGTTGTCCTTGAAGTAACCGATTTGTAACAGTTCGTTGTGTCACTGTGGTGCCAACTTCAGCTCGAATTTCAGCTGAAGATGCAGTACGATTAGCCACAGCCATACGCTGAATACGACGGTCTTCCCTCTCAATAGTACCACGTGACCGCCCGAAACCTGGTCTTCTTGAGGCAGTACCTTCCCTTGACCACTCCCGCCAATCCTCATGCACAGTGGATACATTCCTGCCAAGTCTTTCAGCAATATCGCGGAAAGAAAACCCACCTTCTCGTAGCCCTACAACACGACCTCGTTCAAACTCAGTGAGCTGTTGATAATGGCTTCTTCGTCTTCTCAGAGGCATCCTTGACTAACATTAACCCACTACGTTAAATCTCAACTGTAAATAACGATCACGAACCTTACAGCGCTTATTTAAAGCAAACCTCATTTGCATGTTCATAGTGTCGCTACTAGCGCCACACTTACGCGCGTAGCTCGATATTTGAATCGACGTCATCTTTCAGATGTATAAACACGCCTACCAAATTTCGTTTATCTAGCACAGCTCCTTCCCAGTGTTGGGGTTTTTTTTCCATCAGTGTACTTCTCTTTTCGGGTTACTTATTTAGATAAAGTTAAATTTCAATCTGCTTTACTATATTGATATTAATGAAAAAAGAGATTCAGTCTCTTTCCTTCCAATTTAACCCATTCTATTTGTGAATTCCGATGATAATCTGCAAATTAGTTCAGAGTTTTCAAAAATAAACACAATGGGTAATTGAAAACTGCAATAATCTTTCTTTTTCCATTCATTACTGATTGAATGAAGTCTGCCTTTTCTATTCATGAGGGCTGAGTATTTTTAAAACAAAGCGATCCCCAGTTAAAAATCTGAAAATGATTCTCGGAAGAGAAAAAACCTAATTGAAAAGTTTCCTTGGATAATATGCTTATGTCTCATAAATTGCATCTTCTAAAACACTTCAGAGGGTTTGTTTTCTATGAAGTTTTGCTTATATAACCATTTCAGTATTTTATCATTCGTCAATTATTTCAGTTAGCTATTGGCAACTTCTAATTTTTCGGATGTTTTAAGATATCATTTTTTTGTTTAAAAAGTCCCGTTAAAAGCTTTATTATCTATTTTCTTTGTATATTAATCCTAATTCTCATACTAATTCTGATTCGTTATCTTAATGTTAATGAGTTCATTAAATGATTTCAAACAGAAATAACAAAACAACCACCACAATTCAAATTGCAATTATTTACAAAAGTAAAATTTTTTGAATGAATTTGGAATGTCTGGAAATGGTTGTATTATTTTGAATCGTGCTACTTAACCATATTAGTATGCTTTATAGTCATAAATCAGTTTAAATTTAAAATCCTAAACTTTTCATAGCAAACGGGAAATTTTTAATTTTTTTCCTAATAAACAGTTTTGGAATCGTAAATTAGAATAATAAATGATCAGAGTCAAGCTTCAATTTGTAATAAACTTTTTATAAAAAAAGACCTTGTTTTTTAATTATAATTCACTGACTTTCAGAAATACAGTCATGAGATTCATAGAATTAATGTTTTAAGAAAAGTGCGGGTGTAAATCGCATGTTTTTCAAAGAAATATTTTGGTCAATTTTCTATTTACTATGCTTCAAACAAGTGATATTTCATATTGAGTCAAAATTCTCAAATATGTGTTTAAATATAAAAACAACATTTATTTGTTGCTTGATAGAGACATTTTTCAGAAATTTTTTAATTGCTTTGTAAAAGAGGGAAAGAACTTCTAGTAAAGTACATAGATTACGTCATCAATAAAAAATGAAATATATCCTCTTTTATGTTAGGGGAAAATGTTTTCTTCCTAAAGCTCTGTTAATAAACACATTTCACTAAAGAAGAAAATAATCAGTCTTAATGAATCATTTCTTGTTCTGAATAACTGGGAGACAATGCACTTTGTCTCGGAATAATTTGGGTCTTCATTGTTTGTAATTAGATTTACAATTGGATGTTTTAGTACTGTTCAATAGATGGTAAAATTGTAAGAGAAAATAGCAATTAAAAGAGAAGTAATAATTAGCCGTGTTGACAAAAAAATTAATCAAGATTGGTTGAATAGAAAGAAGCAATATCGTACTATTATAAACCATGCAAGAAAAGGAATCTCTAGTGTCTTAATATTTTTTCCTTTTCCTTTTAGTATTATAGAGAATAAGCAACTGGATCTTGCTTCTACTATATGATTATGACAGGCTGAGTTCTAAAATATAGGGTATATTTAAGGTACTCGTAAATGTACCTCAGGTCTCAAGCAAGGAAGTCTGCAAAACAATTTTTCTGGTTATTTAATAGTTAGGCTTTTTCTATTTTAAGGCCTTAAAAATGAAAAAATACAACATTTTGTACATTAATAATCCATTAGTTCTTATTTTAGATAAGATTACAAAAAATTAATTTTTCATAAGTAGATATTGCATTTTGAACACTTCCTAGATGTTCATTTTGGATATTTGTATTTTGATACATTTTATCGGCCAGGTATTGTTGTAGATGTCATGGCGTATAAAGTCTTATTTCTTTTAATGGGGTTAGGACAATTTGCATTGCTCTTTTGTGGGTGTTTTCATTAAATGGCGGTGATGAAAACTCCAAAGGTCTTTTAGTTGCATTTCCATCATTTGATTATCATTCTTCTATTAATTTGTTTCCACCCAAATATTTATTCGTTCTCGATAATAAGATAATTCCTTCATATTTCAACAGAGACCAAATTATATACATTTGAAATAAAGAAAGAAACATTTTAGGGCTCATTCCTGATAGCTCTGCTTGTCTCTTTGCTACGATTTTTAAATATATCCAGCAATCGACAACTACTTAATCTAAAAAATCCGTGAATACTCGCGTTGGTCATTTTTTGTCCTTACTGCACATCGGTAAAATGAAAAATAATGATCGATGCCTCCCATGTGCAAAATATATGCTTTTTCAATAGCAGATTATTTTTCATCAGCTTTTTGTTTCAGTTATTTTGTCCGTCTTCTGCTTGTTCCAATTAATTCATTACTTTTACTTGCGGATAATAGAATTAAGAATTTATTATTTTTCTACTTCATAAGGCACATTTTACTTTCATCTATAACACATGTTCCTCCTTTAATACTTTTTTTTTCAGATTTCATTGTTTTCGATGTTCATAAAAATATATTTTCCCCCTAAAAACTCTTTGTTTTAAATGTTCAATAATCACCTTTTGAGTTAAAGCCGCTTGACGTGAAAAAATTAACAATTACTAATAAAATTGGATTGAAATAAATATCAATTATTGATTACTAGACAGCCATAAAATTATTTTTTTAATTAAAGTTAAAAATAAATATTTTTAAATTTATATCTTATTACATCACAGAACATAAGAAATATTTATTTTAAAAAAGATAAGTTTGAGGTGTAACTAATTGACACAAACAAAGGAATTGGGGTATATCTAAAATGATGAAACGATGCTTCTATACTATGCGGTTTATTACTATGAGAAGGGGCATGGAGTCACCCCGCTACCAACGGTATGCATCGCGTCCAAGTTCAAATCTCGTTCTGACTGGTCATGATCCGCGCATTTACAAAAAAGGGGCAACCCTGGAATGGGTGTTCGCCAACTTGGCCCGTTGGTAGCAAAGTACTGAACAAATGTACTTATATTTGCTGTGTGTTCTTTTCAATGCCATTTTCTTTATGTCTCCAAATATTAGCGACGAATAAGAAAAAAATATCGAACTGTAGTGTTATTTATTGACGAAAAATGCAAGCTACATTCCTAAATGCTGAAATGCGTGCCTTTTTTCGTTAAAACTTTACTTTTCCGAATAAGAAAAACGAAAACGATTGCAGGTACACATATATGTACCTCAGGACTGAAGAGAGTAGAGGCGGACCATTTAAAAAGTATTATTCACACCTCACCTCGAATAAGTCTATTTTGCACCATTAAAGATAGTTATTAACTCAACAAAAGTAAGTTGAAAGATACTTTAAAGTACTTTATAACAGAAGTGAAAATACATTTAAATGATACGATTCTATTTTTCTACAAATGTTAAATTGATATATTTACTTTCCCTCCCAGCTGAAGGTATTTAATAATTACACTATGTCTTTCTCAAAAATTGTGTTTCGATATTAGTTTACACTAATATTACTGTGTTGTTGTTGTTATCAAATACACTTTACAAGCCCGCCGAACGCTAGGGAGCAATTTAAGCCTAATTAGCGTCCCTTGCTTTTCAGAGGCGCCAACTAAAGTCAAGAGTACGACTTAGCTACTTCATGCTTCACATTCGATTGCACAACCCTTTTTTACAGGGGGGAGTATTCACACTACTGACACTTAGAACAAAGAATAACAATCATGCCCGAACTGGGACTCGAGCCCGGGACTCCCAGGTCATGGGGAAGATACACTACCCATAGGTCAGGATGCCGGCAATATTACTTTAAACCATATGATTAATTTGAATAGTATATGAATTAATTTTGATAACTTTAAATTTTCTGAAATTTTACAGTTGTATAAAATATAATTCCGTTTCCATTTCATTGGCTTGTGATAATTAAAACCATGTGGGGATGGTTGAATTAAACGAATTAGTAACTTTTTGATTATAAGTACTTTAGTATAATGAATTTATTTTATATCTTATCTTTAATTACAATGAAGATATTTCTAAAATATACATTTTAGAAATGATTTTTTTTCAAAAGACTCTACATTAAATCTTATTGTTTCTTCAGTTTCAGAATTAACTTCAGGATTGAATAGTTCAACTATTAATAGCATATAAAATTTTAAATTAAGGACCCATTTAAGAAAATTATTAGAAAATAAGTCAGTATAAAGGTATTCTGCTTTTCTCCAGATTAGAATAAGTATAATAATTTTAGTTTACATGAATGAGTTGAAGAAAATATTTTCGAACTCCTCAGATAAATTGAACATATTCAATTTAATTTCTTTTAGTTTAAATAATTCATTATTCGTTATTCTAGACAGCTATATTGATTAAATACCCTTTTTAAAATAGTGAGTAAATTTACTTTTCTAGACTGAATTAAAAGTGAAGGCATCCATAGAGAACGTAAGCTCTCTTAAGTGTTTAATTAAGCAGTGATGCTTCTCTTAACGATTAAAGATTTGAGTGACTATTTTTTGTCTTCCATGTTTTTATCAATCAATATCTAAATTTCAATTTTGTTTCAAACATCCATTTATTAGTAAAAAAACAACCAAAGTAGTGGCATATTTATTTATCAAATTAAATCAAAATCGTGTTTTTAAATTTTTTATGTCTCCCACTGTATGAAATATTGTCTTTATTTATAAATATATTATTTCCTGGTGCAGGATATATGAAATTTATGCAACAAATTGCAAAATTGTGTTATTGAAGAAACATCTACAGCTATCTTTAAAAACTTTCAATTAACCGAACTAAAAAATACGTCAGATACAAATTTCCGTGTCCCTAATTGATGATAATTTCAAACTTCTGTTGATGATCATTAATATATGGTGAGAAATCGAGTAGGCGTAGCGTACTAGATGAGTGAGTGTACTAAAAATCTACATCAATATACATTTATTGCTCTAAATCGATCATGTTCGTCTGGGTATCTCATTTCTAAACTTCAATATCTTCAAATATTGGTACATTGCTCTTATTTATTTTCGTATAATCCTTCTCTGCTCATTTTCGCAAATTTTATTATCCAAAGGTATATTAAAAATTTAGAAATATCAATATTTTAATGAAGTTAAATAATCTATGTATAAACTTTGAAATTTGATTTTGCTCGTATTTTCAATGTGTTTTCAACATTTAAAGTTGATGCCGTGAGCAGATTCATCTTAACTCTTAAAAATTTTAACTTTGAGACATCCAACAATTAAGATATTTCATAAATACTTCATATCTTCTGAGCTTTTAATTTCAAAACTATGTTACTTCATACTTTATATTTTGAATCTTTATCAGATTATATCAATTAATCAGATCAGATTATCTATGATTATATTGCTTTAAATCTTGTACCATCTCGAAAGATAAGTGCCACTTTTTTTATTTTTCAGTGAAAAGAAAGGAGTTTTTCCTTTTAAGATTAATTAAAGCTTAAGCTGCCTTAATTAAAGCGTTAAAGACCTGAAATAGTAAATTTCTAACATATATGCATAGGTAAGAACGAATATAAAGATATGAGGCAATTATCAATATCTTCAAAGATGCTCTTAAAACTTAATTTTACAGTTTCGATTGATTCATGATGTCTGAGTGGGATCAACGAAAGTTTTTATCAAACATAATTCATTTCTCTTCTGAAAAATAGGCTAATTTCATTTGCTTAGTAAACATTTTAAAGAAAGTAATTCTTTTTGAAATATATAAGTAATTGGAGTAGATTTTGGACATAGTCATATTCAATAATCAGTAGTTTCCTACGATTATTTTGGAAACATGCCAAAGCAAGATTTTAATGAAGCTTATTAGAAAAATTTTAGAAATAGAAACGTTTTAATTTTTCACAAAAATATAACTATAATACAAAAGCTAGACAGATTATTTCAAACGAGCTGTTCTTACACTTTTTATTTTTCTTACACAAAATATAGAAAAGATTATCGATAGAGATTATCAAAGCATTTGGCAGTAAAAATATAATGAATTTGTACATTTTTATCCTTTCTAAGTACGAAAAAAAATATTGAAATCATGTCTTACTGATTAAATTATCTGAAACATGAGCTTACTAAATGAGATTTTATTTTTTCTTTCTGTATATGTCATGCTATGGTGAATATATCTCGTTGGGATTAGATACAATTTATTCATTTAAATGTATTTGAAAACGAAAACTCAAATGTACAATATTAATGCGTTCTAATTTATGTTTTTATCCCCATTATTGTAAACATCAAATATAAAATTGTAAGGTGCTAATTAAATGATATTTCTCTGATATATAATAATTATTATCTATAAATACAAGATAATATTACTATATTTCCATTATGTAGTTCGATATTCTGAATGCTTCACCCCAATATCAAGAAATCTTAACACTTTTGTAGAGTGTGAGAATTTTGTAGAGTAGAGTAAAGTTTATAGTATTATTGAAATTATTAAGTGATATATATATATATATATATATATATATATATATATATATATATATATATATATATATATTAATTAACAAAATAAGACAACCGAATCAAAATAATCAATAGAAAAAAATAGTCAATAGAAAAGGAATCCGGCCTGAAAACTTCGTCAGGAGCCACTTTCAAGCAAGGATTCCTAATAAGGGATTTTTTCTGTGAGGCATCGATGGACAATGGTCAAAAGTATTGACACCTCGTGGCCCGAAAATCCCCCGAAAATGAAGGCAAAACAGACATACCAATTTTAACATCAAAAGACAAAAACAAAGCAAAACATTAAAAACATCAACAAATGAAACAAATATATATATAAAAAGTAAAACTACATAAGAAAAATCACAATTAATGACAAAATTACGAAAACAATAAGTTCAACAGACCTGGCCGCGCGGATCATCCTTTCCAATAATAATACTACAGTGTAACAAAACATAAATTGGATTTATTAGCGCCATCTATTTCACTAATATTTCATTATTTCTTTTTTTATTAAAATATTGATATTGCAGTAGTTTTTGGGAAAATCATTATTGTTTAAATTTTTAATAAAACTATTTGTTGCTTTTATAAAAGAATTTTTATTACAAATTGTTTTAATTTTATTAAATTGTGAGAAAATTAAATTTTTGAAAATTTTCGAGTTAAGATTAGAGTGATAATTACAGAGTTTAATTATATTAAATTTGAATTCGTCTCTTTTATCATAAATACCTACTATTGTTTTTTCATTAGCAATTTCGATCCTTAAATCCAGATAAGTAGCTTCAAGATTATCATTATTTGTTTCTTTTAAAGTTAATTCTTTAGGATAGCAGGTAGTGACAATATTGGTATTATCTAAGTTAATCAAAATTAAATCATCAATAAATCTCCATCCGTTTATTAAGTAATTATTAATTTTTTTTTCTCGTAATAATGTAAGAAAATGTTGGCTAAAGCACTTGAAAAAGCTGTACCCATTGGGATACCCTTAACTTGTTTATAAAAATCAATACCATTGAATACATAATTTTCGGTAATATTAAAATTGCATAAAACCAGCCAGTTATGTTTATTAATTACATTTTCATTTAAATATTCATCATATATATGAGTACAGACATTTATTAATTTCTCATGGGGCAGGTTGGTATATAAATTTTCAAAGTCAAAAGTATTAATTTTATAAATTTTGTTATCTTTTAAGAAATCTAACATCTTTTTGTTATTATTAATGACAAAACAATCTTCTTCTTCAATTTTACTAAGTATAATTTTTAGGTATTTGAAAAATTGCTTCCCCATGTAGTAATTATAACTGCCTGTACTACAGGTAACGAATCTAAATTTTATTGGTTTTTTGTGAAATTTAACAGTGGGGAACAAATAAGGATACTTTAAAGAGCATGTTTTAATTTTAATTTTTTTAGCGAAAGCTAACAATCTTTTGTCTAGTTCCCTTTTACTTGAATTAACCAAATTATAAGTAGAATTGGAATTATATTCACTAATTAAAAGCTCTTTATAATAGTGCTTACATATTATACAAAAATTGTTTGACGATTTATCTATAACTGTTATAATAAATTTCTCTTTTAAATTTTTTATTTCTTTTTTTATTGATTTGTTAGCATAAAATCCCCGTTCTTTTATTCTAACTGTACCCGTATTATACTTAGTTTTAATTTCTCCTAAGACCCTAATTTTCCATTCATTACAACCCTCTGGGGGCCAATTATATTTTCGAGATATTTTAGATATAAAAATGTCTAAATCGCGCCCAATAGAAATCAACACTTTTTTGTTGTTTAATCTTTCTCTATGTCTAAATTTTGTTCCCTTTCCCATTAGATCCCTTAATGAGCTAGAGTCGATAATTTTTAAATCACCTGTTATTACATGCCCTTTCTCCGTATCCACATAGTCCTTATAGATTTCTTTATCACAATAACAGTCTATTTTGCTTATTTTATTTAAATTTTTGCTATAGAAATTGTAGTTACAAATATTTTTCTTTAAAGTTGCTGCATAGCTGAATGCAATTGAAACTATTGTATTCTTTAAAGGAAAGAAATCTTTGTTAATCTGCAAAATTTCGGGTAATTTTAGTTTTTCATAGTCAATGTCTAAAAATTTGATAACACAGAATTCTTTGTTTAAATTATTAATCTTATTTATTAATAAATCGGTTTTTTCAATATTAAGCTTAAATTTAATAAATTAATTTAAAATGACTTCCTAGGCCAGTTGTCTAAGGTATTCTGGCACATTTTCCTTTTTATTAATGGGAAAAGGAAGGTTGAAATTGAAGTGAGCCCTGGTAAGTTCTGCAGTTGAATTCGTACAAGAATAAATATAATATGGCTCTGAATTTTTAGTAATTAAATTCTGAGAGAAGACTTGACTAAAAGGACTATTTTTCTTGGATCTCTTGAGGTTTGTCCGATTGCTTAGATATTTTGAGATGTTGTTTTGAATACCATAACTGGAGGGTTTGATGTAGATTTGCATGTCTTCTAACGGGAACAGGTTTCAAGCCGGCTTCATAAGGGGCAATATCTGAGGGACAACATAGTTTCAGACAGTTATTATACGAGCTCCATTTAGTTGTACCTGTTAAATTTTCTTCAAATTGGAATCAGAAGCACAGCAGAGTAAGATGCATCTACCAGCTGTAAGATGCAAAACAGAAATCGTGTGATAATCACTTAGGGAATTTTAGAAGGGAAGAAAGTTAGCTGCGCATGCGCAAAGCTAGCTGCGTACTGAAGGAGAATTATGTTTGACCTTTTGTAGTTTGCTAAATTACAAAAGATTTAATTTTTACTTTGCTGAAATTAATTTTTTACTTTACTTTAGTAATATACATGGTGATACTCAATCATTCTTTTTTACATGAAAGACAGTTTAGTTTACAAAGCAAAAATTCTTGATAAATATTTTGCAATTGTATTCTAAATGATAAGATAACACTGTTTGTACCCAAAACAGGCAATTTTAGTAAACAATAAACTTTTCTAATGTATCGATATATTATGGGTATTTATTGCATTAAACAATCTCTATTTACTGTTAAAAATAATATAAGAGCAAAAAAGAATGACACTCTACCTTAAGAATATATCATATGCATGCAATAAAGGATAGAACAAAGAAAAGAGGATTTTAAAGTGTATTCACTTTCAATTTCTCATCAAAATGAAAACTGCAAATTTCGTTAGTAGTGGATGTTTTTGATTGGTTTGAAAAAAAGGCCATAACTATAGAAAGTTTGGTAGATTTAAGATATAAATGAAAACAATGTTTGAAATATTATAAAAACTCAGTGACATTTGTAATAATTTCATAATTAACTTTTCTTTAATATAATATTTCTTTCATCATAATTTTATTTGTATAAGCACATGAATATGTTATAAAAAATGCAGTATTTCATTGTTTTTTAAACAGTTAAACCGTAAACATTTTAAATTTCTGATCAAGGTATTAAAAATTGAAATGTTGTAAATCTTTTAATCTTATTTTATGTATTGTAGTGAATTAACTATTAATTAATACACAATAGTACACATGCATACAAATCATCACGGCAAATGTAATTCATTTTGAGAAATGTAAAAATAAGAATAACATCCTGAATTCGGAAGCCAATATTTATTCTTCAAATAAAGCTATGTAGTGACTACTTAAAAAATTATTTCAATAAATCCTGCTTAATATAAAATTTCTATTTTGATATTCGGATCAATAATCAAATTAAAAATATTTTGAATTTTAAATCCATAATTTATATTATTTCAAAACTACAAATAACTATTAATTGAACTATTTTTAACTGTACATAGGCTAGGCGGAAATCAATTAGACGTAAATCAAATGTCTAAGATACTTCCGAATCTGAAATATGGATAATAAGCAAAATAAGTGGAAATATTATCATTTATTTCTAGAAAAATATTGATTATTCTGCAATTTTTACTGACTCCTATAACAGATCTGATAGCGTCAGATCTGTTACTGGAGATTTATCATTTGAATATTCTCAGCATCACATCTATGAATATTGAAATACAGTGAATTATTCATTTATTGAATGAAATGGTGAAATGAAATGTTAAGATGCAATTAGAGGCATATAATTAATGATAATGAAATTGCATGATTGTCGATTATTACTTGAAAAATAAATGCCCATTTCGAAGTATACTGATTCCTTTAGATAGCAAATAAATATCCGTATAATTTGCATTCAAAGATTAAATTATTTTATGATATTAATATATTCTAAGCAGATGCAAAGTATCGAAGATTACAAGCGAAAATGTAAACTGACCTTAGGATAGAAACTGATTATAAAGAAAGGATTCGCCAGCAGCATGCGAAAATTCGATTTTGAAGCTGGCTAAATGGAGGATGCTTCTAAGCAAAATAATATACCCGGGTGGTGAGATAATTAAAATGTAACCAAGCATCGCTTCTAATTTCCATTCAATTTCTCATTCACAAAGTCATTTAAAAGTACTGCCATTATCGTTTCATTAAGCATTTTTATTATTATTTTAGAACTTTCATGAAAAGATAAGATTTATGATGTATAATTGGAAGCCGAAAGACAGAACTCGGTCAATTTTTAAGAATAAGCATTTGTAATTGCTATTAGTTTAATTTTTGTTCAAAGCTTACGACATAGAAAGGACCTTCTCACCGAATGGCATCTAAGCTGTGAGAGGAAAATAATTTACCAAAAAAGCAGCAAACGGAAACAATTTTTAATAAAACAATTATATTTTTAGCAACGGCAATTAAAAGAATATTTTGGTTTCAAATTATGAAATTATATCAAATAAAATGTGTGAAAAAATTTTTCATTTGACAGTTACAGACTTTTTTTATAATTATTTTAGAAAAACGCCAAATATAAATACTTTCCTCGATTCTTGCGTTATAAATTGTTGATGGTAGACACAAGTTCAATTTTTTATACTATGCGACCTACAAATATATATTACTAGCTGGTACCCGAGGCGTTGCTGCCTCAGAAGGAATAATTTAGGAAATATCAATTGAAATTTGAAATAACTCTCTTGTTTAGTTAGGAATGATAGAAAGAATAATATTTATTTTTGAATCGGAAATGTATACATTCATTGAATTAAATGATACATAAAGGAGAAGCGTAAAAAATATTAATTCTATTTTTTAACTTTATTATTCAAGACTTTAGGGTTGACAATATTTTTTTTGTTTTTCCATCTTCAGCAGAAACAAGTAAGTGCAAATAATAAGTATTCAAAGTTTCATCATTATCGGATGGGAATTAGAGACATACAGACAAACATTCATTTTTATTTATATAGATTATAACATACAAATATATATTTGTCTCTATTTGATTTGTAAATATTATAACACATGAATTGATTTCAACATAAATTTTTGATATTTTATGCAATATAGTATTTTTCTAAAATAGATGGATTTCTAATAAAATTTGAAAAAAAAAGGAAAGTAGGTACTAACATTTTTTAAAGAATGTTGTAAGTTCACTCTTATTTCCCTTAATGTACCTGATTGAAAGTATTTCATAAACAAAGCACGAACCTCCTGTAATTAACGAGTCTTTAAAAGTGACAGAAGAATTTTGTAGAACTATGCAATTGGATCTGGCGTCCAACATACAATCGCTGAATGTCTGTTAAGAAATTTCCATTTCAGCAGAGTTAAATACTTTTCAGACGCATGATGATTTTTATTAAATAAATCCCCAATCCATGCTCACGAAAGTAAATGAACCTTTCTTTCGATTATATGCATTTTCAAACCAATCAAAAACATCCACTACTAACGAAATTTGCAGTTTTCATTTTGATGAGAAATTGAAAGTGAATACACTTTAAAATCCTCTTTTCTTTGTTCTATCCTTTATTGCATGCATATGATATATTCTTAAGGTAGAGTGTCATTCTTTTTTGCTCTTATATTATTTTTAACAGTAAATAGAGATTGTTTAATGCAATAAATACCCATAATATATCGATACATTAGAAAAGTTTATTGTTTACTAAAATTGAATGTTTTGGGTATAAACAGTGTTATTTTATCATTTAGAATACAATTGCAAAATATTTATCAAGAATTTTTGCTTTGTAAACTAAACTGTCTTTCATGTAAAAAAGAATGATTGAGTATCACCATGTATATTACTAAAGTAAAGTAAAAAATTAATTTCAGCAAAGTAAAAATTAAATCTTTTGTAATTTAGCAAACTACAAAAGGTCAAACATAATTCTCCTTCAGTACGCAGCTAGCTTTGCGCATGCGCAGCTAACTTTCTTCCCTTCTAAAATTCCCTAAGTGATTATCACACGATTTCTGTTTTGCATCTTACAGCTGGTAGATGCATCTTACTCTGCTGTGCTTCTGATTCCAATTTGAAGAAAATTTAACAGGTACAACTAAATGGAGCTCGTATAATAACTGTCTGAAACTATGTTGTCCCTCAGATATTGCCCCTTATGAAGCCGGCTTGAAACCTGTTCCCGTTAGAAGACATGCAAATCTACATCAAACCCTCCAGTTATGGTATTCAAAACAACATCTCAAAATATCTAAGCAATCGGACAAACCTCAAGAGATCCAAGAAAAATAGTCCCTTTAGTCAAGTCTTCTCTCAGAATTTAATTACTAAAAATTCAGAGCCATATTATATTTATTCTTGTACGAATTCAACTGCAGAACTTACCAGGGCTCACTTCAATTTCAACCTTCCTTTTCCCATTAATAAAAAGGAAAATGTGCCAGAATACCTTAGACAATTGGCCAAGGAAGTCATAATAAAATTCCTAAATGTGACATTAAACTGTATACTGAGGGCAGAAAAGTCTACAATTTTGCAGGGAATGACATCTATATAATAACTCCTCAGAATAGTTTTTCTCTAATCCAACGAAATCCGTCTAGAAAACTGCAGCAATCGATGAGGAACTCAAGATCATTCTACAATTATTAGAGTCTTGGGACTCCTATTGATATCCGCAATGGAACACCGCTCAATGTAACACTTTAACAAGTGGACCTATGTTAGAGATAAAGCAAAGTTTGCCTATTCTTCAGAAGATGAAGATGATTTCACTCCAGCATGATATTCATTCTAAGTGAATCATAGGTAGATGTACTTGGCAAGGAAATAGCAGACAGACTTGGAAAGAAAGAAAGAAGCCTAGAAACCCCATCTTCTGCTCAGCTCACATAGTCAGAACTAACTCTTTGATCAGGCGAAATCCTTTAATAAGAAAAATTGGATGGTTCCCCCTATTCATGATTTGTATAGAGCCGATAAGCTGGGCCAATCCTTAATTCTACTTGGTGATAGAAATATCAAAACCTGTGTGTAGCGTCTTCCCAGTGACCTCCTTTCTCTTTTTTTCTGTCTTTTCTTTGTGTGATGTCTTTTCTTTTCTCAGGGTGAAAAATCTTGCCGTCTTTGCCCGACATGCCGCCAACATCAGACCTCTGTTGAACACATTCTAGACTGTTTAGGACTTCTTTGGGGAAAAATCTATTCTTCCTCCTTCCTCATTTTTGATATTCTTCTTGTCAATGGATTTTTGGATTTGGTCAGACTAAGTCATGTCATGGAGATTAGCAACAACAATAACAACATTATTATTTACATAGTAGTTAGAAGATTGCTTTTAATAAGCTTTAATATATTGTTATTGTTCATTAAAAGATATCATTTTCAGGATTGTCTTTGATTTCTTTCCAATTTTATTCAAATGAAATTATTTTAGGTACTTTGAATGCATTTATATACTATTTAACATTCTTATTACATTGACATCATTCAGTGAACAAAATTTATGGCAGACCAATGCATCATTAACCAACTCTTGAATTGATATCTATAAAATAAATTAGGAAAGAATCATTTTTATTATTACTTAAAATTTGGCTTAAAACTCAGCAGACAATTGCACAATAATGCTTGATAAAAAAAATTTATGTTGAAAATTCGGAATTGCTTTTAACCTAAACGCATTTCAAAGCAGAAAAAATATGTAAAACAAACTAATTACTGAAAAAGTCTTCTGATAAGACTGGGAACATTAATTTCTTTTAGTTGAAATATTATTTTGTAACTATGTTTTAAATAAAATTAATGGAAATTGTAATAATTACCAGCGAAACAGTATGATTTATTTTTGCTAACTTTTGTTTATTGATTATTTAAATATTTATTTTTAAGACAGATTTCACAGCTCTATAACGATGAAAATTCAGAAGCAGGAGCATAAAAAATATATCTAAATCAAATTAATTTACAAAGAGTCTTTTTAACAACAATAGGCTTAATATAAAATTACTAAGGTTTAATTTTTACTTCGTAATGATGTTTAGACAGAAATAATGATAACAGTTTTAACTATTATTAAGCTGTGCCTCCTCAGATTCAGTGTCTGGAGAATATCGATAAAGGATGCCCTGATTCATGAGATATCCTCTACTTGTCCAATTGATAAAGTCTTCACCTTTCCTTCCACTTTCAAAACAATCAATAAATTTTATTACATCCTCATCTTTCATCTGTTCATTGCGGATGTCTTTAGATTTTCGAGATGGTAGGTCAATAGATCTAGTGTTGAGGTCGCACACAAGCTCCTTTTCTTCATGAGTTGGTCTAGACAGGAGGTCTGCGACAACGTTGGACTTTCCAGACGTATAGTGAATTTTCGGGTGAAAAGATTGAATTTGTAGAGCCCACCGAGCTAGTCGACCGGATGGCGATTTTATGCTCATCAACCACTTCAAGGGTTGGTGGTCCGTTGCGATGATTATTTCTTGGATCGCCACGTAACCACGAAATTTTTCCAAAGCCCATACAACAGCAAGAGCTTCTCTTTCTGTAGTCGAATAGTTCTTTTCCGCTGAACTTAGAAATCGGCTTGCATACTCAATGACGTGTTCTTCTGGGCTTTCTCCTTGGATAAGAACTGCACCTAGTGCATAATTACTTGCATCAGTTCTAATTATGAAAGGCTTGCTTCCATCAGGTTGTGATAACACGGGTGGTGAAATCAACCTCTTCTTTAATTCTTTAAATACCTTCTTTTCAGTTTCACCCCAAGTCCAGGATTTATTCTTTTTTGTGAGTTTACTGAGTGGTCTCGCTACTTCTGAAAAATGTGAAACATATCTTCTGAACCATGAGCAAGTCTGTAAAAATGACTGTACTTCTTTAACGCAAGTTGGTTCAGAAATTTTCTGCACAGCTGCCACTTTTTCAGCATCGACTTCAATTCCTAGTTCAGTTATATAATGTCCGAGATACTTCACTTTGTTACAAGCAAAATTGCATTTTTTCCGGTTAGCAGTAAATTTAAACAGAGAGAGTCTATCAAATACTTGCCTTAAGTCTGACAAATGTTTATCAAAACTTTCAGACATAACAATAATGTCATCAAGATATGAGAGGTCAAAAACATCCTTTAGTCCAGATCTGACCTTATCTATAAGGCGTTGGAATGTTGCGGGAGCGTTTCGCAAACCAAATGGCATCCGCAAGAATTTGTATGCGCCGAAAGGACAAATAAAAGCAATTTTTTTCTTGATCCGATTCATAAACTTTCACTTGGTGGTAAACAGCTCTCAAATCTATTGTGGACATATACTTAGTTGGTTTAGCCTCATTCAATGAATCATCCATTCTAGGCAGAGGATAAGTGTCAGAAATTGTTGTGGCATTCAATTTCCTGTAATCAATGCACAAACGAACAGAACCATTAGGTTTTGGAACCAATACAACAGGACTTGCGTAAGGACTCTCGCATTCCTCAATGATACCCTCGGCTAGTAAGGATTCTAACTCCACTTTTAACAGCTCCTTCTTCGCAGGAGTCATTCGATATGGAGGCTCAGAAACAGGTAAATTATTTCCAGTTTGTATGCGATGCTCAATGAAAGGAGTGGGGTCTCCCCCTGGATGAAAGCATGGCTCAAATTCTTTTAGCAACGAGTTAAGGCTGTCACGTTGTTTGGTTGTCAAATGTTTACCTTCTTCTGGGCGTAAACAAAGACTATTAGTTTCAGGAGCGAAAAAATTGTTTTGCATTGAATTTTCACTTGTGACTGAATTCATCGGACAAGAACTACTAATCTTTTCGACAAGACTATTATTCCTAGGTAAGGGAATATCTTTAGCAAAAGGTATTCTGCAGTTCGGTTTATCACCGAAATACCAGAAATTATTTTTCATATCCATCATAATTCCTGATTTCTTCAAAAAGTCAACTCCAAGGAGAGTACGATTACCTTTAGCATGCGGCAGAAAATTTAAATCAGTGTGAAAAGTTCGACCAAGCACTTTGATCGGCACTGTAGTTTTTAAAACAACTGATGTGGATTGTTGACCATCTGCCAAACAGATAGCAAGGTCAATTTCTGTGAACTTCTGTCCACGCTTCTTTAAAAAATTAAACATCAGTTCTCCACCAACTGACTGACTGGCTCCTGTGTTAGCGCAAACTGTTCCTGTAGTTTCATATTTTTCAATGGGAAGTAAGGCTACTGGAGAGGTAAAGCAAGTAAACATAAGCATTGCATTAACTTGAGCATTGTCTTTCTTTGAAGAACAATTTGGACATTTCGATTTTATAAATCCGGGATGACCACAACCATAACAATAAACAGAACGTTCCACATGTCGTGATGACCTATTGTTTGAATTAGAAATAATATTGGTGTGAGCACACGAAGGATCTTTCTCAAATCTCATGAATTTTGTTTTCTTGAAGTTCTGCCCACTGGTATTTCTAGAAAATTTTGGTTTACAAAATTCTTGCGATTTCAGAGGTTTTACTAATTTTTTATTAGGTAACTTTATATTGTCATAAGAATCCAGTTTTTCAGCTAACAGGCCAGAATCATTAAGTATTTCCCAACTATATAAATGATGATTTTTATATTCCGTAGGACAATTTTTCTTAATTTGATCAGCAAGGATTAGATCTTTTAATTTTTCGAATGAGTTAATTTCCAGTTCATTGAGCCAACCTTCCAAGTAAGTTCGAAGCTCGAAAAAGAAATCTTTCCAAGTGGAATGATCACGTTTCTGATGTCGACTAAAAAGAATTCTGAAACATTCTGCTGTCAACTTAAATCTTTGTAATAATATTGTACGGATATGGGTGTAGTTCTTAAACATTTCTTCAGGTTCTCTGGCTATTAATTTACTTATATCACTTGGAAGTACACCAATTAAATAAGATACCCAGTAGTCTTCAGATATATTTAAAAGCTTCATCTGTCTTTCAAACATAGTTAAAAATAATGACATGTCATCTGTTTCAGGGCAAAACGTTGGCAAGACTGTTTGTAAGTCAAATCGCTTTGGAGAAGGCTCAATTTGATTAGGATTTGACAGATTTTGGAGTTTAAGCTTTTCAAGTTCAAATGCTCTTTCCTCAACTAGTTTTACTGTTTCCAATTTCTTTGCTTCTACTTCTTCTAACCTTTTCCGTTCGTCAACAATGTTGTTGAATGTATCAGTCACAAATTGTTTGTTATCCGTAAAGAATGCAGATTTAGTTATTTTATCATGTAAATCAATTATTTTATCTTGAGGTGTTATATCTAGGCCTAATTCCAATGCCAAATTATAGAGGTCAATTTTTCCCCTTTAGATAGAAAAGCCATTATTCCTACTAAATTATTAAAATGAACTACGAAGTTAAACAAGAAAATTTGACTATGAAGGAACAGTTACACACCTACTATCTCTTTTGAATACATAAAAAAAATCACTAAAAACATCAGAATACAAATTATTCAAACCTTCAATTTTTTTTCAAGAAATACAAAAATTATAATCAAGTAGGAAATAATATAAATTTTCAACAATGGAAAAGTATATTTATGTTCAAAATAACTTTATGCGTTTATGTTTTTAGATGTAAGCATCGCATAAAGACAGAAATTAAGTTCTAAATATAATTCAATTATTAATTTTGAATGTAAGAATATATATATAATTAATAAAAGAAAAGTAAATACAGTGAACAATTGGTATTATTAAATTTGAGTTAAATGCTGAATAATTATCTTAAAAAATTCTTAACCATAAAAATAACATTCTTATTTCAGAATTACCGGAAATGAGAAATCATAATAATCTTTTAACTTCATTTCAGTAATTTTTTTTATATCCTATGATATTCAACATAAAATAATTTTATGACAACAATTTCAACAATTATTCTGAATATCCTTTCATAATAGTAAAACAATATGTAAGCAATTTATAAAAGAATAAAACAGTTCTTTCAATTACTGTATTTCCAAAATATATGAATCATTCATAAAAATAAAACCTTTTCATATTCACAAACAATTTGTTTTTATTGAACACATATAACTTTCATAACACTGTAAAAATTACTATTTAATTTTTTTTTAATACGAATAAATAAAAGAATAATCAGATTCCCAGATAGAAAAGTTTTATCACAATTTTACTCTCTGAAATGCTCAATATTTTTTTCTTGCATAAATACCAACTCAACAAAATTGAAAGTAATTCAAAAGAAAGAATAACAATATTCTTTTTGTCTAACCCAGAGGTGTCCAAACTTTTCACGGCACGGGCCGGATCGAAATTAGATCCATGTTAAACGGGCCACATGTATATACAAATTGAAAAATATCATTATGAGTAAAGTAGCATTACATACTATTAATTAATACTATTTTATTGTAACTTGAAAATACAAAATACTAAACAAACAAAGTATAATTATATAATTATTTTATATAAATTGAAATATTTTCATGCAACTTCTAATGCGAATGATGAAACTGTTTTTTTTTGTTGTTGTTGTTGAAGAATGTCTTTATAGTTGGGATCAAAATTTGTTACACCAATCATAAGCAATGACTGCAAATGATCATGATAAATTTGCTCTATATTTTGATTTGAGATACTTCATTCGGGAAAAAGTTTGTTCGCACACGTAAGTAGTCCCAAGCATTGAAATGAATTTACGAGCAAATTTCTTCAAATTTGGAAACTCTTTTGCATCCAAATATTTATAAAAATCTATTAAGTTTCCTTCCTTGTATTTGTCCTTGATTTGTTCGTTTGCTTGAAGATCAATAATTTCTATTTAAAGCTGGCTTGAAATTTCAGCAACTTTGCAATCAAATGTATTTTGATTTATTTATTTACAACAAAACAATAAGACTCTGCTTATCGTCAAAATTCACATGCGTATAAAATTTCTTTTATGTTTGAGTTACCGAAATATATTTTTTTATTTAGTCTTATAACTTAACAGCGCGATAGACATTTGTGTTTGGTCAAGTACAACAACTCCGTTTCGTTGGCCACGTAGTTTTTCGATATACCTTTATGAAAATGAAAAGGTTTGGGCGAAAACATCAGTATGTTTTAAAACCCTCCGCGGGCCGGATGAAATCACTTGGCGGGCCGGGTTTGGCCCGCGGGCCGTAGTTTGGACACCTCTGGTCTAACCCTTTCGCGCCTACTGGCACATATACGTGTCAGCAATAAACACGCTCATTTCCCGGCCGACACACCGGCGTGACAGAGCCTTTTCTCGTTCACCCCCGGCTGTCACACATTTGTGCCAGTGTGCTAGAACGTTTTAAAAAAATATAATTTTCGGCACAAGATGGCATTGTATGTCCATATGGTTTCAGATACATGTAGATCTGACCTTCTACTCGAAATGAGAGATGCATGACTCACATACACGTGGTTTTCGATTATATAAACATAGGGGAAATAAATGCTTCCGAATGAAATGCTTTATGACGGCTCTTTAAATTCGCACGTGGTAATTGTTTATAGTATATAGGGAGTTTTATTTTCGCTAGAGCGTTGGTTATTTCGGTTTGCAGTCCAGTCTTTAGTGGATAATTAGATTTTGTAGACGTGAATTCTTTCTGTTTTTACCGTTGCAATGTCGAAACGTCATTAAAGTAAGTATTGAAAATAAAATGTGTAAAATATATATTTAAGCAAGAAATGACTTAAGTAAATAAAATATGTATAAATGTATAAAAAAAGCATATGCGGTTCAAATTCTATACAGAGCATTATTAAACAATGCGCTGATACTTCGGTAAATTCATGGATTTAGGCTTAACAGCAAAAAATCCTCCGGCCCTGGACAAACACTCGCAAAAGAAGCTGCCGGCCTCAGCGATAAGCGCGCGTTAGCGATTCCAGTCGCGAAAAGGCTAATAGCTATTCGGACAGGAAGAGACTGGTGTTAAATCATTCCGATTTATGCCTACTCTGCGTTTTTCCCGTCTGGACTTTGAATCCTTACTCCTATCAAAATAACTCTAGTTCTACGTGCTTTATTTCTTTTACATTTCTGTAACCCGTTCGCGACCAAGGTCCCGTGGACGCGACGCAGCGATTCCACTCTTATCAGCCCAGCGTCGCTTCCACGCGAAGAGCTCCGATTGATATGGAGAGACCAGCGTCGCGTATGCGTAATCGGAAATCGGAACGTTTTATTTGAATTTTTAAATGCTACTAGATGGCGGTAAACGGCAACGGTTTTCACAACGGTCGACTCATATGGAATTTGACCTTCATGAACGGGCATTAGTTTCTGTTCTATGCTTCTGTATTTGATATATTTATTGATGTAAACAAAGTGAGAATCACGGCTCTTTAAAGGGCTGGGATTTATTGCGCGCTGTGTTTATATTTTGACAGATTGTGGAAATTTATTGAACGTTTATTAGTTAAAAAGTTGGGATAGAATTGCGTTTGCCTTTTGAGGTTTGATAGAGCGAGATAGCGGATTATTGCAAGGGGTAAGAGTAAAATATTTATGAGTGGTGCTCGATTTCGGCGGCGTTTTTTTATGTGTGTGTTTCGTAGAAATTTTGGGATATGTGATGGGATTATAATTTTGTGGATTATAATAAGTGATGGGATGTAAATTTGGAGTCTTTTTATTAAAATGCTGATTTTATACGAATTTTTTTGTAAAATTAGGCTTAACTGCTTAAAATGCGCGGGCCGGTAGTGACGCTCCGTTTCAGAGCGTTCGGTCCCTGACTGAGTTTTATTTCCGGCGCGCTGGTCCTCAAGAGGATAAAAGCCATAACATGTGAAGATTTTCAAGGAATATTCAGCATTTCAAAAGCAAAACTTATAAATTTACTCAAGAACTGAAATATAAAAGTATCCACACTGACTTTTATTTACAACTTTCGTTTTTTTAATTCTTCTGGATTGACGATATTAAACATTAATTAATACAGTTATCAGTTACATTTTAATAGCAACAAAACTCTGCGTGCTATTTTCAAATAAATTAATTCATCAGGTTTGATAGAATTAAATTTCAACTGATATTAGTAAGATTTAATGCAACAAATCTGACACTTTCGAGTTTCTTCGCGGGAAGAACAGAAACATTTTTAAAACAAAACATCTACTTTGATTGAATCAAAACTTAGGTTTTTCATGGGTAAATTAATTCGTTGACAGTAACGGAATTAAATCAACAACTATTACCAATAATATTTACAAAACAAAAGACTTATCTGGTACTTTTCTTCGGAGCGAAGAATTACAGATGGTTTATTTTCATCACAACCTAGTTATCCACAGTGGTAACAAAAAAGCTGATAAGGAAAATGAGTCCCTGCCTTGGAACGTAAACATTGATGGTGTTTATTACATAGTGTTTAATACTGATTCGGGCCGAACGTTGGGCTGCCAAATTATTGTGACCGAAAGGGCGCCAAAAGTCTAACTCTGTCAGGATAGACTATTAAAATCAATAAATCATGCCAATTTAGTTAAAAATACATTTAATGACATTAAAGGACACAATTTACAAAAGGACAAAACTATTGAGGACAATAACATTTAACATGTATGCATAAATATAATACTCGGGGACTACATCATGCTTTACGTTCGCTTCCAAGACATGGACTGATTGTTCATCGTAACGACCGATAGAGGGCAGAGGAACAGTTATGGTTACACTACAAATTTTGACTGGCATAGTCAATTCAATTTTTTCCTTCTCACATTTAATTACATATTCAATCACCCATTATAGAAACTTCATTTCTAAATACATTTGGTTTAATAAATTTAAATAATGGATTTTAGTTACACTTCTGTCAAAGATTTAAAAATATATATCTATAAATATATATCTACTTGAAATAAATTACGGATAAACAAATATCGTTTTATTAAATATAATTTAGAATGGTATCTTCAGTGATATTTAATTTAAGCATAGAAATTTATTTTAGCAACTATATTCCTCAGATATCAATACTTGTGTTTCATTCAAGCAAATAGATTTGAAAATAATTTAATTAGGTGGAAATCATTCAGATCTTACATTTTTAATCAATAAGCCAGCATAAGATTATAATTAAGTAGATTTAAATTAATCTTATTTCAACTTAGAATTTAAAAAAACATTTTTTATGCACTCTACAATTGGTTAAGAAGAAAGTGTCTGCCTAATTAAATGCCATGTTGCTTGTCTTTTATCTTTATATTTTAATTCCAACCGAAAAAAATAGTTTTTGAAATGAGGAAGTAGAGATTATCTAGAAAGTTGACTCTAAATACCTTGTGCACCACTTTTCCTCGTGTATATCATTATTTTCAGAAAAGGGTCGTTAATGAGTTTTGGTACAGTATCTTGTTTTTATTTTTATGATATTGTAAATTTATAAAATTTGTTTGTTCTGTACGTTAAAAATGTTATGGATTATCAGTGTTTTCACTTTACTTTCACTTCACTTTCACTTTCAGTGTTATAATATTCCTTCAATTACAGAACAATTTATTATTTTTATTATTCACTTAATTTTCCTACTGTGCATTAAATGAAATTATCCATCTGTTTGAATTATTTCTTTTATATGCAGCGCTGTTTTTATTTCTGATACTTAAAAAAAGATATGCTTATACTGTAATAGTTTTTCGCTCCATAATTCCCAGTACTGTGCCAAGGTTCTTTGAAAAGGCAAAATGAATCACGTTTTTTAAGCAAGTAGTACAATTTTTAATTATATTACTTAAACTTAGGCTTGTGATCGAATTTAATGGACTGAAAATGGTAAGCAGGTTATTATTTTTGCACTAATTTTGACTTCAAATTATCACCGTTTAAAAAATAATTTCATGTATTGGCTCATGAAATAATTTCTACCATCTTATTGTTTATGATGATATCATGTCCGCGTTGCAACAGAAAGGGGAGGTGCAGTATCTTCCACATTATAGTTAGTCTATTTGTTGTTGCGAAGTTATTCTATTTGTTGTTGTCTAAGTTGATAGCGAACATGGATTGAGTTCAAATATTGGATTGAGTTCCAAAATAGATTGGGAATGTGAAATACAAAATTCATGAATCCTGAAATCTGACTTCTATCTTTTTCACTGCCATAGCCAGTGAAATCAGTCAACATTGTTTGGGTGTAATGTTGGCTAATTTTGTGTCATTTTATTTTATTGTAGAAGAGACCATGAAATCATAGGGTTTCTTAAATTTCGCAAAGTTTATATTGGATATCGGTTAAGTCGCTGAGCTGTGCAAGTTATAGAATTCCTTAGTTTTTGGTCAAACAACTGAAACTTTACTGCTCAACAATTATTTTTATCAGTCCACACTGCTGGACAATACAAATTCGTATAATGAAACCACTGACATCATTTCTTTGTTAGTTGGATAATGTTCGCGTGTTGTTGCTATCATTTTGCAATTTTCAAGGTCTTCAACGTAGGATCTCCCTGATGATCAGGGATGATATTTGGATATTCATTGCTATAAATGACTATCTTGGACTATACAGTTTTCAGTATCACTATTAATACATGTATTTTTCTTGTTGATCTAAAGAGGAAAGTACATATTTTTAATTTTTACAACTAAGGCAGAATGCCAGAGATAAGTTGATGTATTCGGCATCACGTTCGAAGTGGTTTTTAATGCTTTTTATTTGGTATGCCTACAACTGCATGATTCGCAAACTTTTTCAAACCATACTGACACGAGAATAGGTCTACAAACAATATTTTAACAATCTCGCAGTTAGAAGGTATGTTGTTCAAAAGTATCCATATATATATGGATACATTTGTACAACATGTATTCACAAAAATAATATTTAAATCAACAAAGGTAAAGAGATTCGGATGTATAAAAATATTGTTGCTGAGTCTTATACCACGAGCTGAAGAGAATATAATTCGGTTCATGCGTGCTATGAGATTTAATTTGACTCTTCATGAAAAAAATTGGACAGAATGTTGTAAACGCTGCACATGGTAACATACAGGCTGCTTGTATCAAAGAGGAATACCTGTACTCAATATTTGATATTGAAAAATATATCGACGAGAATTTACTAAAAGCTAGAATTTTAAACTCAATAATCCTTTAATTACATTCGCAGAATAAGTATTTTAAACAGTTTAATATAAAAACTCCTTTGAAACAGATTAATATAAAAAAATCTTTCACAGAACAAATAAACAGAAATAATTGCATGCGTATTTTTAATTAGGAGATCAAATCATTCAACAAGACGTTAAAACCCAATTAAGAGAATGAAAATTCACGTGGAGAGAATTAAGAGAATGAAAAATTTTACGCGGTTTCACTCTCGGAGACTTCACTTTTCTAGTTCTTCCGTTAGTAGAGAAAGTACGTTCATCTTTGATCAAAAGTAAGCATTTTAGTTATTTTTCTTTAAATATTTGCTATACTACATTCACTTCGCAAACGTGGTTCGAAATTTGCACATAAATCTTATATTCCATATTTTGTATCAATCTACACATCATCTTCAAATCTTTAACAGGAGTAAAATTACTAGTTATAACTCGAAAGAAATTTTAGAGCTAAAATTTTTTGGGCTAATCTCCAAAACCGATTTAAAATAAACAGGGAATTCGAGACCGTTTTACAAAATCTGATATTTTTCCTTTGTCATTTCTAATCATAACACAATCGGAGATTTAATCTCGACAAGTGAAATACTAAAGACCTTTTTTTTAATGTAATATTGATTACAGAGAGAGAAAAACATAAAAAAAACGTATTTGTAAAAAACTTATTCCAATTTGCATGCTACGAAAAAAGTTTCAATTATTAAAGATTCATATGAAAGCATTTTTATAGACTACAACAAACTGTTTTTTTTTTTTTTTTTTACATAAGAATAAAGAACTAAATAAGAGACTATTTCAGAACGCATTTTTGAAAGAAGTTATTTTCTAAATGATGTTTTTTGTTATTCCTGTTTTGAAATTGCGTCCTTCCTTTTATTGAACTCAAATCTTACTTATTTTTTAAATAAAATTTCATTAACGAATTGTTTTCATTCGCAAATTTCCTCTCTGCAAAAAATTATAGTTTAGCTGTTTAGTTATAAATAGCCACGAGAAAATTGTTTGGATTTTTTTATGCTCTTAGGTAACATAATCGGTGCGTTTTTTAAAGTAGGGACTTAAAATAAATGCACCCCAACAGTTTATGGAAAGCTCTCATAGTTGTACAATTGCTACAGTTATCAACAATAACAAAAAGAATCCTTTTGTTCTTTCGATCTTTAACTTTTTACATATTTAACTAAAAAAAGAATGAGATGATTCAAAGTTCTTCAATATCTTGAGATAAATTTAAAAAATTACTATCTACATCGTAAAATGCATTTTCTTTTCTCAAGCAGAATTCGCTGAATCACTAACTGGTATAATTTGAGCTACCTTGCAGTTTTTTTTTTCTTTATCATGCTGAAAGCTTATGGCAAGATAAAAATCTCTTACTTTTTTTAATTAATGGATCTATACATTTTTATGCATATCTCTATAAAAATACAAACAAATATAAGAGATGGAAAAAATAATTAAAAAATTCCGCTTTGGATTAAATTATTAAAGCCAAATAGCTTCTTTTTATCTTCTTATTCTCTTTTATGAAGTTGAAAAAATCCTAAATAAAGATCGACTCATTTATTAATATTAAAAATTTCGAAAAACACATTCAGGAAGTATACGATTAAAAAATTTATATTCTTGTTTGAAAGAAAAATCTATGAATCAATTTAATAGAAAACTAGAAACACTAGCTATTGAAAATATTAAACCAGTTTCTTCTTTTCTCGCCCATTTTCATGCATGAACTTCCACACAAAATTTTAGTTTCATTTTAGTAAATATTTTTTTCTCTTTCCAGTATTAGCAAAATTTCCAAAAATATACGTGATTAGCCTTCAGAGCGAATGAAAGTTTAATCTGTGGAATTTGCCAAAGTAGTTGTAATTGCATTAAGGAACAGAAAGTGATTAATTACAAAGTCAAATAAAAATAAATCAATTCCTTGGGGTAAACATTTGTTACATATTGTTCCCATTCAATCAGGTGTAACAAAAATGAGACGAAAATTAAAATATTTTTATTCTTTTCTTTGACCCTCCAAGCGTCGGAGGCGTATATTTCTGTGCAGCGATGGTATTGGCGGAATTGTGCCAATGTTAGGTTGAATTCCGCCAAGGGTCGAACTGCTATGTTTGGGTTTGAATTCCAGTAACTGATCCATTCGACAAAAGAGATCGCTGATGTCTAGCGGTTGTTACTGGCTTATTAAGATGTTGCTACATCTGTAAATATTTTTAAGATGGATGCAAGTGGCTTTTCTTACTTTGAATTTTGCCTTGAAAATAAGAAAAGACGTGTTGTTTGCCATTGTCGTCCCCCACCACTAATGTATTTTTTTTAACAGTGATAGATGAGAAAGACAGCAGTTAGTCCGAATGAAATTAATTTGAGCTATCTAACGAATTCCTTATCTTAAAAACGACTTAAGTGGAAATGATGCTTTTGGAAAGAAGGATTTTTTAAAATTAATATGAATGTAAATCTATATAAGTACTTATTTTCAAAAGTAAAATAAATGTTTTCGAATATCTTATTAATAAATTAATAAAAAAACGATTAAATGATTTAAACAAAACGATTAAACATTTGTAAAATATATCGATTGGTATAAAAGTCATAACAACAACAATTTCTTTTTGGTTCTATTTTATACCAAAAAACCCTTTCTTTGCATTAATGTTTATCCATAATCTAAATATCTGGAAAGAAATCTCATTGCGCGAAATATATATTTGCATCTGTTAAGATATCTAGAAAGTTTTGTTATATTTATATATTGACATATCAGTGGCAAGGTTTTCTCTACTTTTTTTTCTTTTTCAAATACTAAATAAAATCATGAAATAAATTTTTTGCTGCATTAATTAAGAAAAGGAATCGTATTTGAGACTTAGAATGTATCAAAATATCAATAAACTTCAAAACTGAATTTGTAAAAAAGTTCATTTCCGATCAAACTTCTGATTATTATTATTATTATTATTTGCTGGTAAACGACGTTAAAAGGTTTACAAATACTCCACTACTTGTCAAAAGACCTTGGGAAACTTGCGGATCAACTAAGCAATTGCCTATCATTCCAAACCAAACTTTCAAGCTGAATAATGTCTGGACTGAAGAGTTTCGTGCTACTTCCAATTTTATTGCGCATAATGATGCAAATTATGATAACTGAAAATTCCATCTCGAGTAAAAAGTAACACATCTGTCCAAAGTACCATTCTCAGGAAATTCTTATCTTCAATATATCTTTGTTAAAGCCAACGACAAAACTTTACTCCCTTGAAAGCACTGAACTCTGTAATTCTTGCACCTGAGTAAAATTGCATGATAGATTAGTCGGATAGTTTTATGTCTGTTGATATAAATTTATTCTTAAACAACTATCAATGCTTTTCATCAAAATCAAATGTTTTATGAAATCGAAGCTATTCACTTTACTGCGTGTTCATTATTTAAATAGAAAGCATTACAAATTTACTTAAATCAATAAATCTTATGCTCGTTTTAATAATCTTATTAATTTTTTATCTTTCAATAATCGATATATATATATATATATATATATATATATATATATATATATATATACACTGATGGGAAAAAAATCCCAACACTAGGAAGGAGCTGTGCTAGATAAACAAAATTTGGTAGGCGTGTTTATACATCTTAAAGATGACGTCGATTCAAATTTCGAGCTACGCGCGTAAGTGGGGCGCTAGTAGCGACACTATGAACATGCAAATTAGGTTTGCTTTAAATAAGCGCTGTAAGGTTCGTGATCGCTATTTACAGTTGAGATTTGACATAGTGGGTTAATGTTAGTCAAGGATGCCTCTGAGAAGACGAAGAAGCCATTATCAACAGCTCACTGAGTTTGAACGAGGTCGTGTTGTAGGGCTACGAGAAAGTGGGTTTTCTTTCCGCGATATTGCTGAAAGACTTGGCAGGAATGTATCCACTATGCATGAGTTTTGGCGGCAGTGGTCAAGGGATGGTACTGCCTCGAGAAGACCAGGTTCCGGGTGGCCAAGTGGTACTACTGAGAGGGAAGACCGTCGTATTCGGCGTATGGCTGTGGCTAATCGCACTGCGTCTGCAGCTGAAATTCGAGCTGCAGTTGGCACCACAGTGACACAACGAACGGTTACAAATCGGTTACTTCAAGGACAACTCCGAGCCTGACGCCTTGTACAGTGCATTCCACTGACTCCAAACCGCTGCCGTTTGCGACGTGAGTGGTGCCAAGCTAGAGCTCATTGGAGGACGGAGTGGAAATCTGTTGTGTTTTTTGATGAAAGCCGGTTCTGCCTTGGTCGCAGTGATAGCCATTTGTTGGTTAGAAGGTTGCCAGGTGAACGCCTGCTAGTGACCTGTCTGCGGCCTAGACACACAGGGCCTACTCCTGGAGTTATGGTTTGGGGAGCAATTTCGTATGAAAGCAGGAGCACTCTCGTGGTTATCCCACGCACCCTGACTGCAAATTTGTACGTCAGTCTAGTGATACAACCTGATGTGCTGCCATTCATGAACAGCATTCAAAGGGGAGTTTTCCAACAGGATAACACTCGCCCTCCTACCGATGTTGTAACCCAACAAGCTCTGCAGAGTGTCGACACGTTGCCTTGGCCTGCTAGATCACCAGATCTTTCTCCAATCGAGCACGTATGGGACATCATTGGACGACAACTCCAACGTTATCCACAACCAGCATTAACCGTCCCTGCATTGACCGCCCAAGTGCAACAGGCATAGAACTCCATCCCACAAACTGATATCCGACACCTGTACGACACAATACATTCACGTTTGCATGCTTGCATTCAAAATTCTGGCGGTTACACCGGTTACTAATGTACGAACATTTCACATTTGAAATGGCTTTTCTCGCTAAGGGCTCTACCTGTGATCTTGAAACTTTAATCCATTAAATATGTTACCTAGACAAATGTATTCCCAAAATTTCATTACTGTACAATAATTTTTTCTTGGTGTTGGGATTTTTAGGCATCAAGTTCCTTAAATGCCAATCTATTACAAACTAATTAGTTTCGTGATAATAAATTTAAACCCATCAAAATAAATTGTCATACTTTCCATTCGATTTTCTTCCCTTTTATTGGGAAAGAAACATTTCACGTTGAGATACGCTCATAGAGAGTTGAATATGCGCTCGGAATTCAATTACCAGATGATTAGTACAAGTAAAATATTGACTGATAAATTTGAAAAATACTTCAATTTGTACTTTAGAAATAAAATGCATAAATCGTCTTAAAAATGACAAAAAAATTTCGTTGTTAAATTAAATTTTTTCTTCCGCTTTTTATTTTCACTGAAATGGAAAGATATAACTTTTATCAACTGGTAATGAAGTCTTAATAATATTCATCAAGGTTTCAAATAATCCTAGTACAAACGGCAGCGAAGTTTTCAAAAGAATTCAGCTATTGGAAAGGTATTCCTCAAGTGGGAATTTCAAGGAATCGATAACTCAAAACCAATTATTTTTTCTTTGATCCTACGATTTTTCTTCTGAAATTGCAGAAGACTTCAAAACAGAATTTTCTGAGTATATTGATTTGATATTTTCTGTGTTTCATTTTTATTATTCTTTCAATTACCTATCTTGGCTTACTATGCAAAAACTTTTCATACATTTTTTCCCTTTTCTTAAAAATGCAAATTAATTTGAGTTCAAGCCTCAGTTTTTGTAAGAAATAGTTTTAATGCAGTGCACTCGAATTTTCAAGAAATGTATGCTCTTATCTTCATAAATAAAACATTCTAGCAATGCCATTTCTAAACTTGTGGGTTTTCTTTTCGTTATAAAATTTTTGTCAAATGAAGGATGGTTTTTTGGAAGGAAATGTGTATTGCTAATTTCAAAGAATGAAATGGTTTCTCATACCATTTTAACGTCTAAAATTCGAGTGATTCAATCAAATAACCTAATAAGTATGATATCTTTTAAGATTTTGCTCAAAAGTGCTCCCCTATCATGTTAGTCTTATAACAGGAAAGAAGGATTTTCAGAGATTCTATCGGATTCTTCTATCTTTGGTGTTGTTTTAGGTTAAGGAAATGAAAGTTCCGGAAAATCGATTGACTAATGGTCTATCTCGCTTAAGAGTCGAGAATTAGAACCTCTTTCTGAGAATTCCATAAGATGGCAATCTCTCTTTGAAAACTCCATGCACCTAGGGATTTAACATATTGCATATATCTCTGGAGTTTTATTACAACGCTGAATGGATTTGATTATATTGATATTGTTATTTGACAATGAGTTACAATCTCCTTTTGTTGTTAGTTTGTACAATTGATTATTCTTTTTGTACATCTTTGATGCATTTTGTGATATGTTATTTGGATTGCCAGAAGCATTTATGGTATAAGGTATCGTTCTTCAGAATCCAGATCGTTGGAATACATTTACTGTACATCCACCCGGTCCCTTTTACAAGAGTAGTAATTTTAGTTGCAACATATTATCTCTCTTAAGTTTGCATAGATTATCTTCCATTTCCAGTTTCTTAATTTCATTCTGAATCTTACTCTTTTTCTTCATCCTCTTATTATCTTTCTTTGCCACTTTTATTTCTAATCATGAAAACTGATATTTTAAATATACATTCGTATGCATAATGATGGTATGAACTTGCTTTCTCAGTTTATTTAAGAATTTAAAAAAATGTTTTTGGACGTAATAACGATATGATGTGCATCATTTTTTTTATAAAATAATTCTACATTTTATTCCACACCATGTTTATATTCAGCTCATAAAATTTTTTATTTAATATTTTACTAATGCAATGAAAATCTTGTCAACAAATATATTTGCTATTAGTTTTTTATATAAAAAATTGATATCGCAAACGGAGAATTTATCTAGACATATCATTAATAAAATAATGATAATATGTTTGTAACTCAAGCATTTTAATTCAAAAAATTTTAAATGCCTCATTAAAATATTAAGCGAAAACAATATGAACTACTTATTGTTCAAACTTTTGGAAATATTCTTTCATTATGAGCTTTGTCTCTTTCTTAATAGTTATATTCCTTAAGGTAAAATAACAGCAAATTTTAAAACTATGTTTTGTTACTTCACATTTAAAGGAAGAATAAGCATAAAATGAAATGTAATGTAAATTAATTACTATAAATAGCACTCAGGGGCATATCTTCTTTAGGTATGACGGGCTTCACAACCCCGATGTACCCTAGTGATCTGATCTGCCTTCCAGTTCCCTTTTTTTTTCTTTCCCTCGAGGGAAGAGAAGGGAGATTTCCATAAGAAGCTGTCATCGCTCTGTTTGCTCTCTGCTTATCATGGACAGTGAATATCTACACTTTTCTGCCGTGCGTTCCAACCTATTAGACAGGTGGTGCTCTGTGATCTCCTGTGTATCAATCACCTGTTATCTAGTCTCTTGAGTGGCTAGTCTACTAGGGATCAAGCTTAGGAGCTACTAGGGATCAAGCTAGGGTTATTACTTAGGCTTCGTTTTAAGGGTGGTCACTTTCCCCATGGGTAACTCTGAGCGTAAAGGTTCCGGCTAACACTAGGGTTTGTTTGCTTTTATCAATATCGTATGAACGATTCCAAAAAGGATCCCTTCAGTGGGTGTTATATTGTTCCAGTTCAAAGTATAATAAACTATTTTGATAGTTTTTTCATCTTGCCACGTAATTCAGCTCCAAAAAGCCATAACAGCAGTTGTCAGTTTCTTTAATCCAAATTATGCGCCCTAGTGAAATGTTAGTGCAGGTGAATTCTCGAAAGCAAATTCCGGCAGATTCAAAATTTAATAGCTTTGAATTCAATATATATTTCAGTAAGACCTCACAGCTCTTTAAACATGTCTACAGGTGACCTGCGATGAGTTGCTAAATATCCCTGTTGATGAAATAGTTCATGAAATCCATTCACATGGAGTTGTAGACGTATAACTGTTTGGGGTGATGGAAAACGTCTTGAAACGAAGCATCATATTTTAACGTTTAAAGTTCCAAACTGCTTATACACAGTATACATAAAACTTCCAATGAAACATTACATTCCTAACCCAGCCAGATTCTTTCAATGCCAGCGCTTTGGCCACTCAAATGCAAACTGAGGCGGGTCACTTACTTGTGCTAATTGAACAGAAAACGGTCACGACTGTCAGCCGTGTGACTCAATAGAAAAATGCGTCATTTGCAATGGCGAACATTCCTCCTATTTTTGCTCTTGCCAAAGCTGGGTTTAGTTTAGTTTAGTTATATTAACGTCCCGTTTAAAGCAACACAAGGGCTATTTTGGGACGGACCTCGTAATTTTGAACCACGGTCAGATGACGAGGACGACACCTGAACTGGCACCCCCCTCTCCACACCACGCCACACCAGCGGGAGGACATTTGGCCTGACAGATTTAACGTGCAACAGACCCCCTCACACGGCGGTTCTTCGGTGGAATCGAGTCTCGAACCTGAAACCCTCCGGTTCCGAAGCCGAGACTTTACCACCGGGCCACCGCGGCCCTCCAAAGCTGGGAATTAGAAAAAGAAACCGCACCAGTTAAAATAAAAGAATATCGTATCCGGAAGCCAGGCGTTGAAGTTCAGACTCCAACTCCTGGCAACAGTTATGCTTCATTAGAGCAAAAGACATTTTGCAAAAATTGTTCCTGTCAAAATGTGTATCACTTACAACAAAAATAAAAAACCCCGAAATAGATAACAGATTCTGATACATAACAATATATGCGCAGTTTTCATGAAAATCCTGCACTACCTGAATGGAAACGAAAATCGAAGTCAAAATCACAAACTTTACTAGCGTTAAATCTTGCGAAACGCGGTCTTTCAGAAAAGGATATTCTGATGAGTTTTAAAAATTCGACCTTGAAGAATACCGTGGCATTGGGACTAGCGACGCAGGGTATTGTTTATAAGGACTTGACGTCTATATTTGGTGGCATATTCAATAACCCCGATATTAAATTGCACCCATCTGATGAATCTGAACTTGACATGAGCTGCGAAGATCAAGCAACTCCAGCAAATTGTTCTACCTATTCCTCTTCAAAACCATATTCTTAATGGATGCCTTCTTTTTTTGGAATTATGGCGTCCAAACTTAATGACATCAAATCCTTTTTCTACACATTTCATCCCATCAATTTTGGTGCTCAAGAGACCTTCTTGACACCTATCATTCTTCTTAAATTACGCGTAAATAACTGTTCACTGTAAGAGGCATATATAGCATCTCATCACCGGGTGATTTCTGTATCTTCTCTTCAAATTTATATCCGAGCATACTTCTGCCTATGCATGCATCTCTACAGGTTGTGACTGTGCGAGTTTGTATACGAACATTGGTCACAATTTATTGCCTTCATAATGTCATTGAGTAACAAGATCATGACTGCCCCGTGGACCTTTCTTTACTTTTTACTTTACCCTGTGATTTAAACGGACATAGTGCTTTGTGGGGTTCAGAAAATACATATTCTATTGGGCAACAGATGGAACAGTTCATTTCTAATAATTGTTTCTTTTTACCCAATAATGATGAGAAGACGCACTTCCATGAATCCGCACGTAATTTTCATAGCATTGATCTGGCCATATGTTCCCCTGAATTCCAGCCGCTGCTCACTTGCAACGAGCAGTTATCTTTTTAATAGTGATCATTTCACTATTATTGTCTCCCATTCTGATAACTCTGGTGCAATTCATTGTCCACCGAGGTTCTTATTCAAATGGGAAGACTGGGATACATTCACACAGTTTTCCGATATCACGTAAACTGTGGTCAGTATTTGTGACATCATGGAAGCAGTACAACATGTCATTGGCTACATAATATGTGCCACAAATGCCACTATCCCGAATACTTCCCACGTCTAAGAAAATTGCATAGACTGCGGTGGAATGAAGCTTGGCGTGACAGTCATAAGAAGCAAAAAAGATTTTGGAATATATTTCGAAGGTACCCTACAAGGGCAATGGCTTTGAGGCATGCCGTACATATAAGTATGAAGCACTGAAAATTTTAAAAGAATCCTTATTCGCAATTAGATATTGCTTGAAATAAAATAGGGATGGGATATCATAAGGAAGGCACTAGGTTCATTCTTGTTAGGCCGGTCTGGTGGTAAGGTCTCGGCTTCGGAACAGGTGGCTTTCAGGTTCAAGGCCTGATTCCATCGAGGAACCACAGTGTAAGCGGGTCAGGTGCACGTTAAATCTGTCGGGGCCAAATGTCCTGCCGCTGTTGTGGTGTGGAAGCTTTTAGACGGGGGGGGGGTGTCAGCTCAGGTATCTCTTTCGTCATCTGACCTCGGTTCAAAATTAAGAGGTCCATCCTCATATAGCCCTAGTGTTGCTTCAAAGCGGGAGGTTAATATAACCTAACTAAACTAACATTCTTGTTATGCGAACGTCTCGTTTAAAGGAAAAATGTAATTATTTTAGGACTTACTTGGTGACTCCGATTAGAGGTTAGATGACGAGGGCCGTGACTGAGGTGCTCTTTCCCCTCCATTTCAAGGACATTTCTTCACAACTAATTTTTCGAGGGTCAAACCAGTTTGCATGGTAGATCTTATTCAAAAAAAGTCTCGAAATTTGAATCCTTTTCTCCCGAAGTTGAATTCTCGCCATCAGTCTGTCGCTGCCCTCGGAATGTAACAGACAACATTTGAAATGTTATTTTTTATTTTCTAATTCTATATTGCCTCAAAGCTGAACACTTATTTAGCAAATTTTAAATCCTGCCAATCTGCCAAATATTTCAAAATTATGAGATGACTGTAAATGAAAAGTAAAATTTTTGTAAACAAGAGACAACTTATTTTAAAATTTAAAACAGAAATATTACTGGCTTAAATGAAATACTTTTTTTAAACTTTCAATTATTCCCTGCAGAAATAAAATAATACTGGCAAGAATATTGCACTATAGTGTCTGTGTAATTAACATAATGGATGTATTATGTACTGTATTATTAATTCATTATGAAAACAAATAATGTGGTAAGATGAGAGAAAACTTTTAACGTGAAAGAAAAAATAGTATGCAACGAACTTTTTCTTGAAGGAGCGTACATGATTGTCTACAGACGTGGAAGCAATTTTTAAAGTAAAAAAGTCTTCAGAAGCTTTGGAACTGATAAAAAAAGAAGTCTCAGGTGGTGTAATAGAAAATAAGAAGAAAAAGAAATAATCAAAATTCTCAAAGAACTTTTAACCATGCAATAATTTGTATCGACTCGGGGCCCAAACAACAGAGAAACGAGGCTTCACTTTATGATGGCCGGAATTCCAAAGTTAGAGTTTCGAACATCTGAAATATTTCATTCTATGTGTCCTTGAAAGCGTTTCAGAATTACTATATTCACTGAAAAAAGAGTGCTCTACTCACATGATTGACCTGAAATCTCAATTTCCGCAAAAGATTTATAGACACACTAATTATAATAATTCACATCAGCATATTTTCATTATTTCATTGATGATCGATGAAAAAGATTTCCATAAAATGTGTATAAATAAGGGCAAGAATTTAAATGTTTTAATTGTTTCTTATCTGTTGTATTGCTTACTTGTTTAAGATGAATGAATATTATTTCAAAACTTGTTTAAGGGAAAGACATTTATATACTTTAAAATGTGCAAATACTAGTAATTTATTCTAGCAGAATTTCCGACACCTTTCAGAAGTAGCAGTATATTACAATTATGTGATTTTGAATAATTACATTATTCAACATTCAACAAAATCTCAAGAAATTGCGAGCAATGTTTACTATAATACAATACTGTAAAGTATTCGTGTACAGTTGATTTATTAATCATTATGTATGTTTAAAATGAATTAAAAGTTAATGAAAATTCCAAAAGTAATGAAAATGAAAATTTCGTACTCATTCTTTGGATGATTAATTATAATTCGTATAAAGAAAACTAATAAATTAATGATTAATAATACTTAAACCTATATTGCAGACTAAAACATCTTTTAACTCAATAGAATTCTACTTATTCATTAGAGCTACATTTCTTTCCTTCATTATTTGTGTCTTGTGTATGCATGTATATCTTTCTAAAAGAGCAACTTTCCTATTTTTATTCAGAGTGAAAAGGAAAAAAAAATTTATTTGAAAAATATTGTCCGTTTGTGTTTAGGAAATATTATAAAAGCCTGAACAAAGAGATTTGAAGAAGAGACATTATCTACACATAAAAATTGCTGATGTACTTTGCTCAGAAACCGCTATTTGAGGATAGAATCCTTTCAGGATGAACTTTCATGTTTTAACAGTGATCACATGGCGTGGCCTATACCTCGACCGACGCATCTTTCTGATAAATTTTATTTTTCACGAAGGGAAGAAGGTTCAATTCCGACAAGTCATCGTGCATCAAGTACACCTTATTCATCGTGCATCAAGTACACCTTATTCATCGTGCATCAAGTACACCTTATTCATCGTGAATCAGTTCTTAGGTGAAATCAGATAATTGGCATAGAGCCCCAATGAGCCAAATGGAGCCAAAATTTTACCACGAGGACACTTAGGATCCAGAATTTGCATTAAATATTTTTAAATTGTTTTTGAATTTCATAGACTGAGCAGATTTAAACTTAAAAGTAGTTAAAATGGATTGAATGAATCATCATTGTCATCATAATTTTCTTTAATTTTAGAATGGGAAATTGACATAATCTTTCTCTCTTTCAAACACAGATTATGTAAAATATAAAACACTACATCTTATCTCCTCAAACGAATATCTCTCATTTCACCAAAGAAATGTATGGAAGAATATATACGAATATTGGTTTTTTATGTTATCAGTATAGTTTTTACAGAGCTCTTGGAGCTTTTTTCAAGACAAAATTTTCTAAGACAAAAATAATAGATAAGTTCGGCATGAGTTTTGCCTGTTACTTCCCAGAAAATTGTTTTCAAAGTAGGGCATTATGTCGAAAAAATTTAGAAGGAAATGCCTAGTGATATGCAAGAAAATAACTTTTTAACTTTTTTAGTTTCGCTCGTGCTGCGTTCATGGAAACAACTGTAAGAATTTACCTGTTTTTCCAAACGTTTCTGAAGCAATTGTGATAAGCTCTTTTTTATGATTTGCCCAGAATAACAATCACAGACAGAAAAGGGCAATTTTCCATACGTTCCCCACCTCTTCGCTACCTACTTCCAACTTAAAAAGAAAGGGAAACTTGTTCGAGATTCTCTCTCTCGCTTTGCTTATAAATATGCGCATTTAACAATCTTGCTTTCGATTCTTTTTCTGGAAATAAGCATGAATTTAATCCATTTAGAAAGTCTTATAGGAAAAAAAATTAAATATTTTACAGGTATTTGATGTTTCATGCCTCAATATATAGTTCAAAACGCTTGATACAGTTTTTGATTTTTAACTATATTAAAATACATTTTTTTTCATGAAAACTTTTAACATCGGAAGAGATTTTAGAAGCTCGAATATAAACCCGTAGGGCATGAAATACGTTTTTCAATGCTTCCAAATTACAAATTAGAGCACTGGAAAGGTATATTTATCTATAAAACATCATTTTTCTGAGGATGAATAGTGTAAATGTTTATAGTATGTTGAAGTAACAAACCTATTCTTGCTGACATCGCACAAAAAATGACAAAACGATTTGATTTTAGGATCCATTAGATATGATCCGGTATAAGATGAAAAGTATTCAATTTCTTTTCTTACATTGAATATTATACTATTATGTTTTAAATGGTGCACACATTGCCCTTGATTAAATGACTACGACTTTACTTAAAATGGAACCATTCAGGGCGGAATAAAATTGACCTTCTACTAAGTACACAATTTTTTAGGATTGGTGAGCTGTCATAAATACAAAATGCATGCACTTTAATATATTTTTTCTATCAATTTAAGCTATATTTTCAGTTTGCTTATGCTAGTTACCGACACAATGCTCCTAAGTCAATCCCAGTAGTTTAAATTGGTCCATTTAATATCCAATTACCTGAGGGTTATCTGAAGATTCTTCCACTAGAGACTATTCTCTAATGCTATGAAAGGTACTCAGTGCACTAATTCAGAGCTACAAAACGTAGAAAGTATCATCAGCATTACAGTCTAGAACACCAAATTCGTAGAGGAATAAAAATATTGTATGAAATAATAGAAAGTTTTATTACAATTAAATATTATGGATTTTAAATAGACGGAGTTTTTAAAAAAAATGTTTACTTTGATATCGGTTATGAAAATTAAAAAAAATATTGTGATTAAATAAACTTTAAAAATATATTTGAAATTAAAATAGTGCAGTTTTATTAGTTTTCATTGGTGAAATTTCGAATTAGAATAATCAACGCGCTTTCTTCGTTTAAATACATTATGAACCATGCAAGGTATAAAGGTAATAAGGAAAAATCTAATTCATTTATAGAATATTCAAAACATATGTTTAATGGTATGTTGAGAATTTTTAAGGTTTCGCATGTCAAAAAATATTTTTGCACTATCACATCATCTTACCTTCAGATGTTTAGCAATCCTGCTGAAAATAAACGAATTTTATACTTTACATTGTACGTGAAATTGGATCGTCTTATAATAAAATGAGAAACGAATTTAAAAAATAACTATTATAAAATGTGGCTAACAGATCTCGGTTTGGTTGGTTGGTTGGTTTGTTGGTTTTATTGGCGCAAGAGCCAGTCCTGACCATACTGCGCCAAACGTATGGTGAATAAACAAGTTCATGGTGTTAAAATATATGGTGATTTTGAATAAAATGTGTTAAAATACTAAAAACATTGAAATTTTTCATGTTAATTGATAAGTACAATTAGTTAGTTTTTCACATTGCATCATTAAATCTAAAATAAGAGCAGGAATAACGTAAATTGATGAAAGGATTAAATATTGACCAAGTAAACAATATGAAATTAGAAAAATGTAGATGTAGTAGAAATTATGTAGCGGGATAAAACCAAAAGAAAATTCATGGCAATAAATAACAATGTTAAAGAGAAAAAATTAAGCAAAAATGCTAAATATTTTTGTATTTTGTCGGAATAATATACTTTCTTTTTTCTCTTTTGGGCTTGCAAAGAGGTGGAGGACTAATCACTTCTAGGGAGTCCTCCAAGACTTCAGACATGTTATATTCTAATGTGTCATCGCCACCATCTGACACACAGAAAGAACTCATCTCGGCATCAGCACCAGATTTCCGAGAGTTTTTCACTTTTGTTTCTTTTGAAGGAATAACAACATCAGGCGAAGAAAGCAGTTTGGCTCGAGTAGAAGTATTTGGAGTTTTTTGTATCGTACTTGTGCTGGGACATTGACGAGGTGATACAAAATAAAATTTTGAAATTTTTTCAGCCATGTTACCATTTTTTGTTTTAAAAGGAGAGGCCATTTTAAACTTTTTCTTGTGCGTAACAAGTTTAAAACCAGTTAAATCAGGTGAAGCAGAAATGTCTTCACAAACTGATGCAACAGTGTCAGAAAAAGACTTTGGTAAAGTATTTGAATTACATTCTATTGGTGTAGAGTCCATCTGTCTCGGATTTATGCTAGAAGTTAAATCATTTAGATCCCATTGAGTGCATGTGGTAGATAACTTTTTGACTGAAGAAGCATAACTATTTCCAGTGGTAGAAGTTTTAGATTTTATTAATTTTCGGGCTTCCTGATAAGATATTTGGTTTTTCACTTTAGTGGAAATTATTTCTTTTTCCTGTTTCCAGGCTAAACAGTTCCGAGAGAAAGAAGTGTGCTCCCCTTTGCAATTCACACACTTCTCTTGAGCATTGCAATCACTACTGTCATGACCAACTTCTGCACAACGGGCGCAAGTCAAAGTCCCACGGCAAGAAGATTTAGAATGCCCGAAACGTTGGCATTTGAAACAACGTAATGGATTAGGAATGTAAGGTCTAACAGCAAGGCGCATATAACCTGCCTTTATGTGTTCTGACAATTTAGAGGAACTAAACGTCAAGATTAAATGTTTAGTATTTTGGAACTGACCATCTCTCCGTATAGAAATACGCCGTACATGGATCACACCCTGTGTTTGCAATTCCTTAGTAATTTCTTCAGTCGGAACATTAAACATCTCCCCACAAGAAATAACTCCTTTGGAAGAGTTTAGAGACGCATGGGGAGAAACAATGACTGGTATACTTGAAAAGGCTTTAATTTTGACTATATGTTGAGATTGCTTCTGAGAACATACTTCGACCAATAAGTCGCCGGATCTGAGTTTTTTAGTACTTTTAACTTCGCCTAGAGTACAAGTAATGGCTTTTTCCACCAAAAATGGAGAAACAGAATGAAAAGTTTCATTAGAGTCAGATGATATTTTTATCACGAAAAAAGTAGGAAAATTTGGTGCTGTTGGAATAACGTTGGAAGTAATTTGTTGCCCACCGAAGGGAGCCCGTTTGGATTTACCCATACGATATTGATAGAAATTCAAGTCCGACGGCACCGCCCACCACGGAGCCCAACAAGGGAAGGCAGCCACCGGCTCTGGCCATTCCCAACCTCGGCGCTTGCCTTAGTGCTAATCGGTTACCTATACGCTTGGAGTTACCCCCGGGGACAGTGACCACCCTTAACGCCAAGCCCAAGGAATAACCCCTTCGCTTGATCCCTAGAAGACTAGTCACTCAGATGGCTAGCAACCAGCCGATTGATACACCGGGGACCACAGTGCACCACCCGTCTAATGGGTCGCCACGCAAGGCAAACACGTGGGGGTATTTGCTGTCTATGAGAAGCAGGAAGCAAACAGAGCGGCGACAGCATCTCATGGAGAGCACCCTCGCCTACCCTCGAGGGAAAGAAAAAAGACAGCCAAAAGCAGAAGACGGAGGTGAGATTAAACCGAAAGGGAGTAAAGATCCCTGGGTACCTCGGGAATGGGACACCCGTACTCACCTAAAGAAGGTGAGCCCCTGAGGGGAACAGATCTCGGTGATTCTAGAAAAGTTTTAATGTGTCTGACGAGTTTTATGAGCACAAATCATGTGAAAAGAATGACAAGATTATTTTGATCCTTGAAATAATGTTACATTACAGGTTTTTTTACTACTTGAATTATTCAATAATGCCTGACTGATCTTTGTTCTCAGAGTTATAATATCTAAACAATAATAAAGAGTCTTTATAATTTTACATAGTTTAAAATTTAACTACTTTTTTGCGAGCTGATTTCTCAGATTACTGATATGTAACTACATCCAAACTGGTCTCAATTACCAATCCATCTAAAACATTCTTTTTTCCCTTTTATTTATACCTTCTCTTATTGGGGAGTACTTCAAAAATAAGGATGATAAACTTTCTCTATTGTAGTTGGTTTTCGTCACCTTGGTGGGTACAAAAAGAAATAGGTATTAGATACCTATCATTGATGACTGGATGCATTTCCCTTTGGAAGGATTGGGTCGTGGCTGTTGATGGCCCTTAGAACTCAACCATAATTCTAGCCACTGTTGCTGTCTCGTCGTCTGGTCATTCATTTTTATCCATTTACTGATGTGCGAGCCGAAGTAATCAGTTAGTGATTTATTGATATCTTTGAACAGCTTCAAACTTCTTATAAAAGCAACGATGATGTGCGAATGCTGTATTTAGAACTAGCATCCGTGTCTCAACCCGACAATAAATTAATAGGCGCAAGCATGGCCTGTAAGACAAAAATAAAATTACGTTATTCGAAGCAGCAGTTTTTTAAAAGATGTGGTCCTTAAAAATGCAAAATGTTAATCCAATATCATAATCAATCATGCATCCCTTGTGTGTAAATTAAGTTGAGTTTAAGTTAATATCCTATTTCCATCAGTCATTTACAAAAAAATTGATATTTCATTGATTTTAATACGGTAGGTAATTTCTTAATCATTTTCAAGCCTACTGACCCGAATGCTTTTATTTAGTTCTTTTAAATATAAATTATTCTATAAAAAAGAAAAAATATGTTATTTGAATACTCAATTGAATAAATTCAACTCTTCTCCCACGCTGAATTATTACAGGTATTCAAATTAATATGACCAACTAAAAATATAACAATTTCTTCATAGAAAAATATTACTTAGATAAGGTCGTAGAAAAAATTTCATGGCATAAGTTGGAAAGCCCTGCGAACATTTCACAATTTTTTGTATAAATTTAGCAGTAATATGGAATAGGAGAAGATTTCAATCTGGAAATTCAGGCCAATACTTAGGGATAATCTAAAATCATCCACTCAGTTTCAGGTGAATGATTTTCAGCATTGAATAAAATCTTGTTTTTCCAACAAAATTTTACACTAGATACAAGAATGGCTAATCGTAAACATCTCTATATGAACCGGAGTACAAAAAATAACAAACGACATTATATATGCTCTTTTCATACTATTACACTTATTAAAGTAAGAAACAGCATAGAGAACAAAAAGGACAGACTTGAGAAAGATTATTCAAGCCATTATTAGCAATGAAATAATTTGCCAATTGATAAAATATCTTAATAGGTCTGCTAAATTGGATTATGTATGAGTGAAATGCTTCATTTAAAAATTATTAAATTTCTTGCATTCGTCCAGAATATGTCTTAATGTTAAAACGGCGTTGCATGCCGCACATATGCGAAGTGGTTCCACTTTTAAGAAGTGATTATGAATAAAATCAGTATGGTCAATTCTAAGATTTGTCAATTTTGCTGCAATTTTCCGATTGATATTTCTATGCCGAAAATCTTCAAGAGGTTGTATTTAGTGCACTACACTATAAACGGCTGTATATAAGTTAATTTATTACTTATGTGGCTTATTCGATACATTTTTCCATTTATTTTCGATTATTAAATTAAAATATGATCGACATCGCTTAAAGGGGTAAAAGAATATTTCATAATTGCAGCATTTTTCACAGTCCTGTCAACATCCTCATTTCCAGCCCTGACTTCCCGAAGAAATTCTCATCGCATGGGAAAGATACAAGAATTTGAACGAAGCTTCTGAAATATCACGATCTCTGGAACAATTACTTAATTTCCTAAATAAAGAAGTGAGGGGTGAACAGCTCATTGTACTTGTCCGATCTGGCTTTACTTCTGGCTCGCAGAGCAAACGGGATACGAGCCCAAAATCTGTTCCGAGATTATGATCAAAATCTAAAACAATCCCAATTAAAACAAAAAGGGATTATTTTAGCTGACTTGAAAAAATAGCGAATGCGATATCAAGTTATTACAGAGAGCAGATGTTAATCGAACGATTGTTTATGAATGTTCAAATAGACTCCGCATTGTTTATTATTAATACGCGGTTAGGAAAGGCTGTAACCGGAAGAAAGAATTTACATGAAGGGTGTAATGTAAACTTCTATATGACCTTAAGTGCTCTTTCTTTGTATATTAAAAATGCTTCTATAAGCGAATTATGGGATCTTGAAACTATTGGAATTAATGACCCAATTGAAAAAATAAATAAAAGTAAAGAGCAGTTGAAAGCCTTGTGGATATTTTCAAAGCAATATGAAAATTTTATCGGATGGCATTTCGAAGTTAATTTACCCTTTAGAGAAAACGCTAGTGAATTGCTTTCGAATTAAGAGCTGACCTTGAAGAGACGAATGTGTGAACGCACTAAACAAATGGGTCTTCTCGATTATTATCAAGTTCTATTTAATGAGTGAGAAGATTTTAAAAAAATAGAAAAAGCTGGAAGTAAAACAAAAACTTATTTTTCGCCGCATTGACCAGTGTTTAACATTTTAACATTTCACACCACACCACACCTCCGTTTCTAGAGCTCATGTGGCCCCATTCCGGTTTAGTATAGATGTGTGGAGGACTTTATTAACAAAAAAAAAGTATACAACAATGAATTTGAAAGATACAGAAAAATGACTAAATACATGAAAATACAACATAGCAAGTGATGATAAATGCTAGACTGAACTTCTTGAGTACGAGAAACTGGATGAATGAGCATAGTAATATACAGTATGAATGCACAAAAGAGTTAAAATATTGAGAGGGGGGTGAAAAACAAGTTATGGATAAAGTACTAGCTGTATTAAATGGTGTACTAAGAGATAGTAGAGTTACTCTAATTGAAGCAACTCTTCCTGATCTATTAGGAATCTGATCATGTTTACAATTTTACTTTTGGAAGAAGGATTACTAAGGACTCTTTTGTACCACAGACTTTCCAGCGATGATGAGGGTTCTCTGAGGTGCCATGAAAGAGTAAAAGGGCAAGATGTCGCAAAGTGAATGAGATCGCCGATTTCTCGACAAGAGTAGTAATCATTTGCTGATATATGGAAGCGGTGAAGAAAAGACGGGAAAGGGCAAGGTCCTGTAACAAACAGGATTTCTTCACGAGTCCAGGAGAGTGGTTGCAATTTTACTGTTTTGATGACTTTATAAACAGAACGACCCGTATTTCCAGTATCCCAAAGATTTTGCCATTTTCGTATAAATATTTTCTGCATGTGCTTTTTAAGATGACATCGGGGGTTTGGAGCTTCCAATGGAGCACCTTCAATAATAGCTACTTTTGCAAGAATATCCGCTTCTTCATTACCCCGATAACCAGCATGAGATTTGATCCATCTTAAGAGGATATTTGGGTTTTGGAGGAGAAGGGACTGAATGTCACGGGCGAGTTGATGAGGAGAATGGGGATCTTGTACTGCAGCAAACTTGAAAGACTGTCTGACCAGATTTTTATTGTTTCGTTTTCTTCACTAGCTCGAATGATGGCCCTTTTCAGTCCAAGCAATTCGGCTTGAAACACAGTGTGGAATTCCTCCAGTTTTCCTTTCCATTCAAGAAATTTTACGCCATTTTCGCATGCGCAATATTAACACCCTGTTCCCAGCTCTGTTTTGGACCCATCTGAATAGAATGTTAAACTGTCATCCTCTTCAAAGGGCTCTGTTGTTGAAATTTGTGCTTCTATCTCAAACAAAGAAGGGTGGATGGTAATATTCCTGACTTTTTCTTCAAATTCTCTTGGGTAATATGTTTCACCTTCAAATTCTATTTCTTTCTTTATGGATGTGATATTGATGAAGAGGGCTTCTTGTTGAGCTTTCAGGTGAAGTGGCATAATGCCGGTAATGACCTGTAAAGCTGTAGTCGAGGTTGTGCGGTATGATCCAGTAATATAAAGAAGGAAGATCCTTTGAATAGATGCTAATTTTCTTTCCAATCTTGGAGAAGATGAGAGTGACCAAGCGTTTACACCATGCAGGAGCATCCTCTTGGTGACTGCTTGATATGGGGTCCTTCTGAATCTTTGTTGTAGTTCCCATCGGGGACCTGCTATGCGGCAAAGTTGTTGATACTGGCTGATGGCCTTAGAACCTTGCTCTTGTATGTGAGAAATCCAGTTTAACTTTTCAGCTAATATTACTCCCAAGTATTTGAGAGATGATGTTCGTTTAATAGACTGGTTGTTCCAGCGAACAGTTGGTCCTCTGGACAATTTCCCTATAAGTAAATAGTGTGATTTTTCTATTGAAATTTCAAATCGATTTTTATCGGTCCTTATTTTAAAAGTTTTGAGTGCTAAGTTGGTATAGATTTCCAGTTCTCGCCGAGTTCTCCCGCTGATGACAAATGCGAAATCGTCCGCATATGCTTGTAAATGAATCTCTCTTGGCCAATTTGTTTTTTAAATTTCATCTGCTACTATGTTTCAAAACAGAGGAGATGTACAGGATCCTTGGGGACAGCCTTGTGTTTGCTTCCATACCGCTGGTCCGTCACTTGTTTCAATCGCCACTTTGCGATTGGAAAGGATGTCTATTAAGGTTTCTGATGTATTCGTTCTCGTATGCAGTTTACTGCATCTTTTTCTTATAATGTTATATTTTAAGTTGTCAAAAGCACCTTTGATGTCTAATGAGATAACTATGACGTAATGTTCTCTTTCCTTGGCCTCTTCGATGACGTCAAGCAATTTTCGAAGAGCATGGTTTATTGATTTCTCAGCTGTGAAGTCAAACTGGTGAGTGTGTAACACGTGCTGTGTATTAAGAGTAAAATTAACTCTTTGAAGTAATAATTTTTCTAATAGTTTTCCTAAAATCGGAAGGAAAGAAATAGGTCTATAGGACGTCAATCGTTTTTTTTTATTTTCCTTTTTTGTGAAAGAGAACAATTAATCCCGTTTTAAAGGAAGTAAGGAATTTTTTTTAGTTCGAGGCATTTGCTCATGTACGTGGTTAATAATTCTGGAAAGTTAGTGTGGATGATTGCAATAACTATAGAATAAAGACCATCATAGCCAGGGGCCTTGTTTTTAGGAAGTTTTTTGATAATATTTCCAATTTCTGTTTTAGTAAAGGCTTCTTCAAAATCACAAGGTATGGAATGGAAATTTGTTTCTTCTTCTACAATCTCGGGATAAAGCTGTTGTAGGATTGTACTTGTTCTTAGCATTTCCTGTAAGTGGATTTTCCAATAAGTTGAAAATTACTGAGGGTGGTTGAGCAATCTTAGTTGAATTATAAGGAGCTCCATAAGAGGAACTTGCATTTGAGCAAACTTTTCTCCAAGCGCTTTTCTTTGCCTGAAGTATTTCTTTTTTGTAAATTGCTCTTTTCTTTGAATAAATTTTCTGGCAATATTCTCTCATCTCTCCTGCGCTCTTCTTCACGCGTCTCCTCAGTGCATTTAGTTCCTTTTTCTTTATTTCCAGATTTTGATTCCACCAAGAAATATTCGGTGTTGTAGAAATCTTCTTTATGTTGTATGAATAGAGACAAGAGTCAAGTATTTCCAATTGAAGTTTTTCTGTAGCAGCGTCCAGACTATCAGTTGTTGAAGATTCCTGAATGATTTCTATTAATATGAAAAGCTTTCTTCCCAAATGATTGCAGAACTTCTTGTGACCCTCAAATTTTGTTTTAAATCTAAGATAAGAAGGCTTAAAATTTCTGAATTGATGATAATTTTAATAGATTTATGATCACTGAGCGATTCATTTTCCATTACCTCCCAATCGCATAAGTTAGTCAAGATAGAGTTTGAAGCCAGAGTTAGATCTAGCCAGCCTTCAGCATTGTGGCGTTGAAAAGTGGGTTCTGCGTCTGGAGAGTTTAGAAGATGAAGTTTTTTTTCAGCTAAAAATTTTTCCAATTGGAATCTTCTATTATTAATTGCATGGTAACCCCATCGGATACTGTGAGCATTCATGTCAGCACTTATGATAAGGTTTTCATTCTGTAATTTTGTGAGAGCTTCTTCAAGCTCTTTGGTCATTTCTTCTATATTCGTAGCTGGAGAAGAATATGCCGAAATAAGAGTTAAAGGATTATCTCTGTTGGGAATTTTGACTGTAACTGTGTTCTCGTCTGAAGCAAGGAATATTAGGGAATTGCAGGAAGGTAAGAGGATAATGCCTGCCTTTCCATTTCCTGATAACCAACTTGCCCACTGGCGAGGAAGACCTGCTATTCTCCCATTTTTGACGTACGGTTCTTGTACAAGGAAGATGTCAGGAGAGATTGTTTGAGCTGTTTGTACAAGTGAGGTTGTAGCTACTTTAGATTTGGCAAGATTAATCTGAATAATTTTTAAACAATGTGATACTTTTTAAAGAAGTGGCCAAAAATGATTCTGATCAAAGAAGAGGTTTTTATGCGAATTAAGTAAATCGAGAGTCATTGATGTCGCTATGTTAGAGGGAAGAGAAGAATTTTCAAAATCAAGGTTCATACTAAAAATAATCCCTTGATTTTTTATAAGCTGCTACTTCTTTTTGGTAGCAGGGGCATTGATTGTCAAAGGCTCTGTGCCGTACGCTGAAATTGGTACCTCTCAGCCTGTTGCTTTCGGAACAGTTTATGCAGTGGGAATCCTCACTTCTGCAACTTCTACTGTGGTGTCTATGACCACAGCAACCACAAAATGGCGTAGTGAATTTGAACTCCTTTGAAAAGGCTGTGTGACCATAGGCTTGACAGGTCGAGCACCTCTTGATGTGAAAGAATTCCTTCATTTGGTACATGGACCAGCTTATAGGGACCTTTTTTAGTTGTTTAAGCTTGTGGAGTGCCTCACCGGGAGTTTCTAGAATCCAATGGCTTGTTCCTTCTCTGCGACCTTTCATTTTGAATCTGAGTCGGAGGTCTTCCTGCTTATTTGTGTAGGTTTTCAGTGCCGTTAGGACATCTTTATTTGAAGTGTCGTTGGGCAGGTCGTAAATGATTAGGCTTGGGAGTCTTTTCCCTGGCAATCTTAAAGATAAACTCTTTTTAAGAGCATCATTAGACTCGATTGTCCTCTTCAGTTCGTCAAATTCCTGCTCCTTATCACATACGATAGCCAGCCCATTGTTTTGTAGTTTTCTGACCGCCCTAATCTTGAAATTGGCCCCTTCCTCCTTCTTCTCTTAGAATTGATTCGACATTTTTGTCATTTTCTTCTGTTGGATAGAGGCGCATTGTTGGTTTCATTTTCCGATTTTTTAGGTTAATCACCTCTGAATAGGAGAGCTTCTTTACAGCATTTGCCGATGACTGCTTATGCCGTGGTAATTTTTCCTTGGCTTTACTTCCCTCCTTTTCCTTTATATGTGTTTGGGAAGATGTTGCCTGGATGGCTACTTCAATACCTTTTCCCTTCTTATTGACTATTAAAATTTTGTCCAGCAGAAGGTCTAATATTTAGTTAGCTTCCATTTTAATAGAAACTGGTAAATGAGATCTCATGCCATCTGATGGGCGGCTGTTGATTAAACCTCGAAGTCTCTTACAAAGTTCTTTTATTGGTGTGTTCTTATCACCAATTGGGGTATCGTTTATAATTTTTGATGTTGAAGGTATAGAGGTAGATGATTTAGTTCTTCTAAGTGGTAGTAAATCGATATCAGCACCAGGCGATGGATCTGACGTCTTAGGAGGTAACTCATCTATATATATTTTTGAAATATATGTATTTTGAAGTATTAGGAAGAAATAAAAAAGGGCTAAGTAAATAATTGATGCAAAATCTATTCAGAGGGGCTACAGGGGCAATTATTCCCCTTTTATCCGACTAAGTGTGTGCCATGCAATAGAGGTCTATGAACATTAGTGCGACTATTATGTAACCAATGATGTACGAATGTGCGGAATATCCCCCCCCCCTTTTATCCTTATTTTTTTTCATCTTACACAGTGGATACGGGCAAAAATATCTTTTATAGGTTATCCCTCTTTATTTGGAGAATTTACTGCTGCGAAAAAGAGCTTGTAAACACCTTGGAAACGAATGGAAAACTTTAAAAAAAATGGCATATACTTGGCTACTAAATCCTATTACTGCTTGAATATTTCTTGTTTCCCTCATCCTGCCCTTTCTTCCCTACCTCATTCATTTTAAGAATTTTGATATGGTGGAAGAGTTCAGTAGCCTTGAAGGTTTAGTTTAGGTTTAGTTATATTAACGTCCCGTTTAAAGAACACGAGGGCTATTTTGGGACGGACCTCGTAATTTTGAACCACGGTCAGATGACGATGACGACACCTGAACTGGCACCCCCTCTCCACACCACGCCACACCAGCGGGAGGACATTTGGCCTGACAGATTTAACGTGCAACAGACCCCTCACACGGCGGTTCTTCGGTGGAATCGAGTCTCGAACCTGAAACCCTCCGGTTCCGATGCCGAGACTTTACCACCGGGCCACCGCGGCCCCTCAGTAGCCTTGAAGCTCACAATTGCGGGAAAAATTGGAAAAGAGAGCAAAAAAAAATGCAAAAAATATTAAATGGTTTTGATTATCGCCTTATTGGATATTTTACCGTTAACTTTCCCCTTCTCCTTTCTCTTTCCTTCCACGTGCGAAAAAGAAAGCCGTAAACAGCGTGGTAGCGTCCCCTACGCAATTTAGCTTAAAGAGAGCGAACCCCTCTGTCGCAAATAAAAACCAGATAACACCTGCACGGCCCTTAAGACACATTCCTCCCTTTTCCTTCCCCTGTCCTCTTTTCCCCTTTTCTTCTCCACTCCCAGTGAGGTGTGGACATTGGTTGACCCTGCGTTCACTAGGAAGTTTAGAAGAGCTGTTTATAATTGTTTCTATTGCAAGTTAAATATGTTAATATCCATCTTGGAATTTCCTCTCTACGATCGGGGACGAGAAAAAGCTTTAATAAGGGTTAACTTATAAAAAAAAAATTCATTAAAGTCACCTAAGAAAATAAGTGAACTGAGTTCGGCTTTACTTGATTGCAATCTCTTACTAATAAATGCGATGAAGGAGTTATATTGATAAAATATTTAACAAAGAGGTTATTAAGGCGTAAATTCAGCTTATCGAGATATTCTAAATATATTGGTATTGAAGAGAGACAATGATTAATAGAATTATTTGAAAATAAGCAATGACATAACTGAAATGAATAGAGGGTGTTTTGATTTGGACCCATGAATTCTCTTATATTTTTCAATATGATTAATTAAGATAAAAATTTTTGGGAGTTGAAGGAGGTTGGGAACAAGAAGGTATGTTTAAGATATGGAATAAATTCAGAAGGTAGGTGGGAAATGCATTCAACATTTAAAAACATTTAAACAAACTTAAACATTTCAAAAAACGACTATAGGATTTATAATTTAATTTTATATATGTACCTATATTGCATGACGCACACTAAAAGTTCAAGATATTTAGAGAACACTTACTCCATTTGCCTGGAGAGGTCTTAGCCTAACATCTTTGAACACCAATAGGTACGAGAAAATTCAATATGTGTTCTAGATGTGACTCCAATTGCCTCATACAAAATCTCTGAAGTACGGGGCTTTTAATAGTCTTGTAGCTGACTTAAAACTCTGAGCAAAACACTGAATTCACTGTTAAGATGTATAAAAGAAAAAATAACTGAGAATAGCTCTTGGTCTGAAGTTCACTAATGAGAAAGAGGATGCGTAACCGAAGTACGCTCGTTGAAGAGAGGAGAGAAAGCACAACCACTCTCGATGACGGCGGAGAGTCAAGTCCTTGACCAGTGTTTAAAAATAATAGTATTACAACAAAAATTAGACCAGTTTTGAGATTCTTTTATCCTAAAGAAGACGAAGAAATTATTTACTGACATTGCCGTGTAGTTTAATGAATATCATCAAGTCCTCTTCTATTAATTGCGGTTTTGTCACATTTGCTAAAAAAACCACCTATAGAATGAATATTCTGAAATTTTTGATAAATCGAAACTTTCATTTTCATTTTATATATACAATTGTGTTAGAAGAGTTTTTAATGTAAAACAAGGGGAATAATTTATTGAAAGAAGTTTTATTACGTGGTTGCTTTGATTTGAAACTGGGGAAGCAACGTTGAGAATAATTATACTTCTAAAATTAGTGGAGTTACTAAACTTTTAGGAATTTCGGGGGATATGGCTAAAGATACTTTAAAATGTAATTTAAAACTTTAACAATTTTATGGAAGAGCAACAAGCATTCACAAAAAGGCATCTATTGAGTGGTACTCAGAAAATATTTGATCCAATTGGTCTACTAAGTTCTGTAACTTTGCCTCCTAAGTTTTTGTTGCAACAAACGTGGAGTCTCAATTTAAATTAGAATTCATACAATTTGCCAGATGATATTATTAGCTCTTTTAGAAAGTGGTTAAAAGAAATTAATGTTTTAAATGGTATAGAAATTCCTCGTTATTTTGAAATTAATAATACTACTCAGATGCATGTATTTGTCGATGCTTGTTAAGAAGAATATGCTACATGTATATTTTTAAGAACAGAATCTTCAGAAGGTGTAAAGATTTTTTCTTGTGAGAGCTAAATCGAGGTTAGCTCCCCTTAAAACAATAACTATCACTAGATTAGAATTAATGACATCTTGTATTGGTGCCAGATTAGCACATTCTGTACAAATTGTCCTTAATATTACTAACATAGAAATAATATTTTGGAGTGATTCTATGATAGCTTTGTTTTGGTTGATGGGTTAAGGTATCCTACTTTGTTCGGAGGAAAATTTTTGAAATATTCTATTTTTTAAATTATGGTTTTCAGATGTATTGTCAACTATAATACAAAATACTATAAATATAACCAAATTATTTGAAAATATAATATATTTTTAGAAATAGGAAAATCTGTAGTACATTTTAATGAAATTTAACCAAATGGCTAACACTGTACAGAAAAATCAAATGCAGCAATCTTATTTTTCTTTGTCCACAAGTTATAAAATTTATACAATGAATGAAATGAACCGAAATCTTAAAAAAATCTTCAGATGCAAACAACTTTTGGGTAAAAATATGGGTATATATGAAATTTTTTCCATAAGTTCACGACTTGATTTGTCTAAACACCTATAAATGAAAAAGTATTTCACTAACAATAAAACTTTTGGTTCATTTCACTGTCCATATTATTTAAACCCCAAGCAGGTATTGTTATGTAAATACCGCTTTTAGTTTCTAAGATATCATAAGACGGTGGGGAATTTTTATGCAAAGTAAAGTTTAAAAAAAAATGAAGTTAAAAACAAATTTTTTCTGAAAAATATGTGACACTGTATGACTGGCCAGTCTTTTCTTTTCCTATGAAAGATAAACTGTTTTAGAAAGAGCAAAGTTCAAACTATAAAAAATAACAATAGGAAAAAAAATCTCCAAAATGGTCAATAACCAGTGTTTTTAACGAAGTCGGATACCTTAAGGGGAATGGTCCATCTTCATTGCAAATAGAATTAAAGAAATCCTTTTTCCTAGAAATATTTCGCGTTATATACTCGGAAATATGAATCCTTCCGATCCTATTTTTTGAGGTTGTTCCCCCAGTCATATGATTGAATCAAGTCGGTGGAAAGGTCCTTCTTGGTTTCTAAGGCAATCCCATACTCGACCTGTAAATGATTTAATTGATTGTGAGACTCCCTAAATTGTTTTAGAAAGAAGAAAGTTAAGGTTTTCAGTTAAAACGTGTCAGAAAAGAAATACCTTAATGTATCTTCATTTGCCGACTGTTTATTTCTGTGTATGTTTTTTACTCTCTACTTGCTCTTGTGATGTGATCGTAAAAAAGTTGTACGGCTTTTGTGCTCGTGGTTATTAAATGCGTTTTTATGTATCAAATGACTTCGTCATGGGTAAATAATTTGGGATTGTGGCATTTGCGCTCCAATTATCATTTCCTACCCCGAGTTTGTAGGTTTACTGGAATTTTATTACGTTTGGCAGAAAAATTTGGCGTGGAGCGCATATTCCACTCGTGTTTTTTTTTTCGGTGCCGCACCCCTTCGTTAATGACCTTTTAGACAGTGATAGATTACTTTATGATAAGATAAGATTACTAGGTGGACTCCCCCCCTTACCGTAAAAGCACTTAGCCCTCATCAATGAACTCCTTATCGTTAAATGGTTGAAATAGGGAAAATGAGAAAAAAAGTCTTAACACTTTTCTCACATAATTTTGCTTATAAAAATATTTCTGAGCAACTTTTTCCGTAAAATGTTGCTATTAAACAATTTTAAAATACGTGAAACGCCTTCAAAAAATAAAAAAAGGAATTTATTTTATTTATTTATTTACCTACTTTACCTCAAAATTAATAACATGAATACGTTGGTAGATTTTCTGTTAAGAGAGACTGTTTGTTAAAATTTGATTTTTGACGTAAGAATGTTACAATTTTCTTTTTTTTAAATGCAGCATAGTCTTGCGAGGAATTTCATGTTTTAATTTGATTATTTGTGTTTAAATTAATTTCATTTAATTTTTCGTGTTTGATTTATTTCGCTGTACTATAAAATACAGTTTCCGAATTAAAAATTGTAATATATTTATATTACAGACATACTGCTAAAATCGTTTTTTTGTAAATCGCGAGAAACAAAAATCACCAAAAAAGTAACAACATATAAACAGCTGGTCCCAGATTTATAAAATTTGGTACATAAATAATTACTTCTTCACCAATAGATATTCAATAATTAGAATCTTTTTCAAAATTGTTAATTTTTTTAATTATTAAATCTTAATTTAAACTTAATCAATCGAAAAAGCCTATTGGCAAATGTTGTGTCACATTAAAATTTAAAAGATTAACTTTCCAAAGACAAAATTTCCGTTTTCGGGACAATTTCTCTTTAGATTTTCTAAAAAATTCAAAATTAAATTTAGAAAAAAATTTCTAACATTTCATTTTTATAGAAAATAAATTGAAATCAATTTTGGTGTTTTACCATGACGTTCCGTCGTTACTTTTTTAACGTTCAGAAAAAATATCTCCTAACAGTAGTAACAGTTTTAAACAGTAACTTCAGTTAAAATTTATAAGAACTTTTTAATGGCTTATTTAAATAACATGATGTACAAATCTTTCACATGATATGCTATATTTGATGGAAATCAAGACTAACGACATCATCAAGATTTCAAAGATGAATGAATGAGTACTTTAATGAGCACTTGAAAATACTTAGGAAACTATTTGAAAAATGTGACATATCAGATACTTTATATACATTGCAACTAATCCTAATTCGGAATAATATTCCTCTAAAACTATTTAGAAAATGTTTCTACAATTTCAAATGATGTCATAGTAACCGTTTCAAAACTTTTGTAAAGATTAAATTTGAAAAGAAAAAAAAAAATCTTACGTTTTAGCGACTCATTCTGGAAAATTATGAAGGAATCGTGAGGGCGCAATGATTATAATCAAATGAACAATGGCTTGAAAATAGAAATAAAATGCTCAATGCAAATTAAATTTTCACTACATTATTAAATTTAATTTCGGATTTATATCAGGCTCTGTTCGTGATTAATGTACCTTATTCTATTCATTAATTACTTTACTATTTCTGCATTCAGTACGTCATTAATAAATCACTCAAATAAGCTGTAGATTTTTTAAACAAAATATAAATTAAACAAATAATATTTAAATATGAGGAACTTATTCTCAAATTGGTACTTCAGTTTCTTCAAGATCAAATTCTTTGAATTAGAAAAGCATTAAAAAAATTTGTATGAGGAATAAACCCAAAACTTTTAGTTGAAAACTAGTAAAAGTTCGGCTTGATTTCATTTAGGAATATGGCAAGAACGAAATTATTTAATTTGGAACATTCGATTCCTAAACTTACACATTCTGTCATTCAGAACCTTAAAAAAATGTACTTATCTATTAACTCTGATATTTTCAAAAGATAGATTCTATGACAGATTGTGTTGAAACACTGAAAAGTGTTTTCTTGCCAAAAGTGACATTTGATTTAAAAACAAAACTTTGTTAAAACTAACAAATAACTTTTTATTCAAAACAGGCAAAATTGTATTTTTTTAGATAGAAATTTAGAAAAAAACTATAATTAAAAAAAGAACGATTTATTATTTTTACAAAAGCTTTTTGGTTTTACTTGAAATGAGCTAATGCATTTTTTATGTTAAAATTGTGCACATATTTAGTTAACTAAGACTACAAGACCTTCTCAAATAAAATAAATAACGAAAACTCTTGTGGGTGAAATGCAATCAATATCGCTTCATATCCCACTAAAAATGGATTTCATCAGTTTGAAATTTTCAAAAAAATCAGTGAAAAACTTCTTTGGATATTTTCAATGTAAAGTTATACTTTATACTAAAAAATTGAAAAAAAAAATTCATTTAATATCTATCCTGATTGTAATATAGTCAAAAAGAATTTAATAACTTTGGAAACGTCGCTAAAAACTTTAGACACATAACTTTAAAATAGCAAACCTCTATAATAATTGTTAATTAGTCAAATATTTGTAATATAACCGAAATGAATTTGAAATAATGTGTGAAAACTAGGCGCTAAAAATTATAGATGTGTCAGATTTTTATAATAATAATTAATAATAATTGTTGTAGATATAAAAGTGCCGAAAATTGTTAATCTCAATACTACTCATGTTTACTGTCATTTTAGTAGAAGTAAAATTGTAATAGATATATATAATAGCAAATAATAAATAGGTTTCAAGAATTCCTTTAATTTTTTATTTCAATACATTAGTTAGTTAAAAAAAACCCTACTTTTGTTTATTTCAACTAACCTTTTTGCGAAATATTCTTTTAAAAAATATTTCAAATTATTTTGATTCTATTTACATAATCAATACTGCTTTTATCAGAGGAATGTCTTAAGATGTCGGATAGATAATAATACTTTACAAATAAAGAAAACAGATGTCTAAAGAGAACAGTTTTACTTACGAAATCTTATATCTTAGATAGAATAGGAAATCTAATACATAGGGAATTGAATTTTTAGACTACAAAAAGACGTAAGTTTTAACTTCAAATTCAGGTTTTAATGATACAGCTATATAAATTAACAAAAAAAATCTAATGTAATTGATCAATAAATGGATTGATTATTGCTTTCCACACAATTATAATTTTTTTAAGATTTTGTTTCTTTTGTAATGGTATATATTAATTAAGAAATAATTTAGTTTGAATTTGCTTAATTTAATAGGAGTATTTTCAAAATAGCAGAACTAAGGAAGATTTGTCATATTTGAATCCCCTAAATAGTTTTTAATGAAAATTGATTGTAAAATAATTTTGATAAAGGAAAAACAGTAATTTTTTGTAGTTTATTTGCCTTTAAAAATGGAATAAACTTTCTGAGAGATACTACTACTATTTATTATACTATTCTTTAATATAGAATAAAAAATAGCCTATTAAAATTGTTTCATCGATTCAGATAAAGAAAATGATTCCATAAATTACACCACTAAATTTTTAAAGCTCAATAAGGGAAATTAGGTATCAGTATAGAGAATCTGAACTCAAGATTGATATTTTATGAACTGTAGCATTTCCTTTTTCATTCGTTTGTTCCTAAAAATATAAAAGCTCACAGCCCTGATTTTTCTATTATTTGGAGAAGAAAAGACAAAAGAAAAAAAGTAATAATTAATATTTTTTTATTAATTACTACTTTTTTTTTGTTTTAGTCTTTTCTAATTTCAAATAATGATAATGTTTATAACTGGTTCTTGAAAACTACAATAGACCTCTCCACATTCAGGAAATGATTTTAATTCCAATTTAAGCTCTTTTTAGAGGAACTTTAACCCCCTCCACCTCCCCTCCAAAAAAACAACTTAGTTTTATCTATAAATAAAATTATATTATAATAAATACTAAACTATGGTCAGTAAAATGTTCTCTCGAAGGATATGTTTTGTTGCTTAATTTCAAGCGATTTAAATTACATTCTTACTTTGCTAAAACATATAATATTTGTTAATTTTCATTACATTTTTCAAAAATTGAATAGTATTCTATTAATTAAAGTGTTTAAAAATTTGTTCCAAATTAACGCTTCCAATACCTTTGCAGAATTACTTAATAATACTTCGGCATATGTGATTGAGTTCATGGGACACGAGGACCGGTTTTTTTAAATGAATCAACGAAGATTTATCAAACATTCATAGACAAAGTTAATTCATTATTTATTTCAGTTATAATCCCAATAAAATTAACTGAATCTATCGTTCCTATACAATCAATTTTTGTAGAAAATTAGACTAACTCAAGAACTTCTAAAAACGACAGCTCTAACATGCGGACAAAAAACTGCCAATGGCGATGAATTTTCTTCCTTTTTCCAAACTTTAAATTTTTTTCTAATCAATGTTTCTATCTAGATCAAAGCAACATTTGTCTCACCAAACAACAATTATCAGAAAGAAAAAAAAAATTGCATTAGAAATGGCCTATTTTTTTGATTTTAGACGTCGATCTTATATTCTGTATGAATGCCACTTATTAAAATTGAAGTATTCTCAACCTTGTCTATTTTAAAATGTTGAGCACTGGACCACCCATCCTTAATCTAACAAAAAGGTAACCTGAAAAATATAGGCAAATGTAAATTTTTTCATCACATATATGACACTTCATTCTCACTATTTCTCTTCGTTTGTTCCTACAATTTTTAATAGCTATACCACAAAGCCCATTAAAATGTTTGGAACTGAAAACGACATTGTATTTTTCTAAAACTTGAAAAAAGCATTACGATTGCTTACAAAATAAATCGTCATCATAACCAAAAGTTTCTTTTCTTTATAAAGACCTTGTGTAACTGTCGAACAATGAAAGTAAACAATGCTATGCGCGATTCTTAATTTTTTTGAAGTCATAATGATTGGATAATGTACAAGTTGCATTCCGAAATTAACATATTAGTGACCATTATTTCGAGATTTAAAACTAAGCATATCTCTCAAAATTTTCTGGATAGCAACGTGAAATTTTGTACGTATAGACAAAAATAAGAGAAAAATTGTACTAATTAATACTTCAAATTATGATGGATATATAAAAATTAATTTTCGTACAATTGCCTACCTTATTTAATGAAATTTTGTAATTCGAAGTGCTTAGATGCAATATTTAAAAAAAAATTTCTTAGGGCAACCTTTTGATGCTTTATTAGAAGAAAAGGTGACTTTAGAAACCATGCTAACATAGCTGCAAAATTATTTTTATCTTAATGCCTAATATTTAAATATTTACTATTGTAATTTCTCAATCTATATAAATCTATAGTTTTGGCAAAAAAAATTTAGGGGCAAAAAAAGAACGAATAAAATGTAAAGTAATATATTTTATTTTTAGCTTTCTTTCGTGTATGGATTTACGACAAATTGAAGATTAGTAATAAATCATTGACAGCACTTTTAAGAAAATAGTCAGAAATTTGTTACTACATTACCTGCGAATAAAACTTTAAATCATGATACTGAATCTGAGAATTAAACGTTTTAATGAAGAACTATAGATGCATTTACATGTCGATTGATGGTACATTGGATTGTGTATAATTGTCTGGCGGTAAATTAGCTAGAAAATGAGGTAACATATTTCAAATTTGAAGGAATATCAGTAATTATCAACATTTTCTTATAGAAATGTTTTTTCTTTCTGAAAATTAACCAGCATTTATTTTCTGAATTATTAATATGATTCCTATCTTATTTCAGACAAAACGCTTAATATTTTGCAAAAAACAGCTTATTTGAAAAATTTTAACATAAAAAATAAATTAGCTCATTTGAAGTAAAAGCTTAGGGAGTATGTATACATACAAGAATACATAAATACAAATTGAAAGAACTAAGCCTTACTGATATCCACTTAAATTTCACTTTAAAGCAGTTTCTAAGTATTTTTTTTTCATTTTGTGAAAAAAAGTTAAACAGTAAGAGATATAGAGATTAAAATCCCCATAAAAATAAAAATTAAACTTCACTTTATTAGATGAATTTGTATAACGCACATCAAAATTATTAACGCCTTCTGTGCGAGAAAATTATAATCGTGTTCCTTTATCATAAATTTTTAAAATGAAATATCTCACATTTCCTTTATTACTTTAAACTCTCGTCTAAAACGCAATTAAGGGTAGACAGCAGTTTTCCCACGGAAGCTTCGTCTCGTTTTCAAGGACATGGAGTATCATTATTACTCTGAATTGTGATTACCATTTGGCGTTCGTTGTAAAATCGCCAAATCTTTCATGCAAAGATAACGGTTATAATGTGACAATCCTGAGCGTGAATATCTTTTAATGACATGGGGGGTTAACTAGTGGAGCGCAAATGCCACTCAACCAAATAATTTATCAGTAATCACACGGCACAGTTATGGTAGATGGCAACCCACTGATATTTTGAAGCAAATTTCGTTTCACTTTAGTTTTTGATGAAAATCGTTATTTAATTTAATATGTTTCTAGAAATCTAGAGAAATGAAGCTGTTATAACAACTTTCTAAGAAGTTTATAAAATGAGTGAATTATCTCAGCTATTTTAGATAAAAAGACAAAAATTACATAAGTTGGCTTATATTATTAATCCTAAGCTGCGTGAATTTTTATATTTTTACTTAAAAAACATAAATGTTTTCAATAGCTACATATAATTCACAAAAATTATTAGAAAAATTTAATTATTTTTCCATGGAACTTAAGAAAAATTAAAGTTTCAAATGTCTATAGTATGAATTAAACAAAATCCCAGCTACGAAAATCGCATTATAACAATCATGTAATAAAATTGAAAATTCTTTTTTACCAATACAGTTTTTATCATGCAAAAAATATTTTACTTTTAAAACTATTTATACAATAACCCTCTTGATACATTTCAAAACTTCCAGCTCAAATTTTATTCTAATACTACTATTTGCATGAATCGGCCTTTTCTAAAAATGTGTTTCAGAAAGTATTTAAAAACAGCTTTTTTGAACACTGATTTTTGCCCTTTGGAACAGTCTTGTGAATCTTGTAAATGGAAATAAAAACGGGCCGCCAAGTGGCTACACAATGAATGTACTGCAGAGCACATTTTTGAACATTTTAGCACATTTATATTTGATCTGAACATTCTGCTCTGTCTAATGCCACTTGGTCATACCAAGCCGAACAAGAAGTAGCTCTTTCGAATGAAGGTAGAAGTGTGCGCCTTTCATTGTTAATGAGCACCGTTAAGGGGAAAGTACGACTTAGCTCGAACACGCACGACACAACCCTTTTTAGGGGGCGATTGAACACATTCGTACACTCATTCATCCGTCCTCAAGTCAGAATTGAGACTCAACTCAGAGTACGACTCATCCCTGTTTCACTACCCACAGAGGTATAATTTGTTATGGGAACTTGGAGGACTTTGCAGTCACGACATATTTAACGTGCCCCAGCTGCCATTAGACAACACAGCGGTTTTTGGCCGATACTAGTACAGATCTCACCACCCTTCGGGTACGAGACAGACCCTGTACCAACCAGGCTACCGTGACCCTGATCTGAACATTAAAGCAGTTAATAATAGGTACATTCTGTCTAAAAAGTATCCCTATGTCTTTCAATACATCTCATCATTAAAAACAAGTAAAACACGTCATTTTCTTTAATACAAGAATTAAAATGTAGTAGCTGTCTAATAACATATATATATAGAAAACTCCCGTTTTTATCATTTTTTTCATTTCATTCCTTGGTTCGATCATTTAATCGAGGGCGTTTATAAATAATGATAAAAAATTAATAATCCAAGATTAGACAGAAAATTAGAAAATAAATATCAGAAAATAGCTATCTCTGAAATTTAATATAAAATATTCAGAAAAATCTAAACTGCAGGCATTTTGTATACTTTAATTTGTAAGTGCTCTCATAAAAATTTCTATTATTATTTAAATGGAAATTTAATAAACTTTTGAAATTGGGAAAAGTTGGTGCTTCCAATTATTTTGAGTAATAACTTTTCTACGTGTCTGATATCAAATAAGTCACCTCAGATGAATTATAAAAATCCAAAACTCACCTTAAAACCATCAAATAATTATTACAGAATTTATTTTCGATTGGAAAGTCTAAGTAATAAATAATAAATTCTAAGCGTTGTCAAATTAAGCACACGACCCACTTTTTCAAATGACACCCATTTTTTAATTCATGTTTATTGCAATTACATTTTATGTTCATCCTACTTTATTCTATGTTTGAGTGCTGAAATAACCGCATTTCTTTATTCTAAAATCAAGTGAAATTTTAAATAATTAAGGCGGGAGGAAACTTTCATTTATCTTATAAAACAGGAGGTAGTTTAATTTCGGATTTCCTTAGAGAAAGACGAAACTATTAGTGTAATAAATAAGCACGAAAAGATCTGACTTCTAATGTACAATTATGAATCTCAAAAGTTTCAAATCTCGCCGTTTAATAAATTTCATAAATACAGAATACATGCAGCAGTACAAATAAATAAATAACCTCCTTTCATTTGTCTTTATTTGCATATGAAAGCTGAGCTGATATTAGTACTAAAATGTTTGAAATTTTACTACACGTGCCGTCATATGAAAGCTTAATAGAATATTAATACATTTGCTATAAAAATATTAATAATGAATTTTTAATTTTACTTCTTTCAAAGACTGTACATTCAATTCTACCAAAAATTCTCAGGAAATATGTAGAAGAATATCAAGTAAGGATGCATTTTTATTTATTGTGAATTATTTCGAGAAAGGTTAATATAAAAGTTTTCTATAAAACTTTTCTTTGAAAAAGTTTCTGGCAATAATTTCATTTTGGGAAGGAACGTGATAGTTTTTAAGTCCGTAAGTAATTCACAACTGAGAGTATGTTTACATTTTTAATTGCTTCTCACCATTATGATCATTACAATAATGCAATTTCCTATTAGATGCTTTAAATGAAGTTAAAAAGAAAAGAAAATATACGTATATAAATAAAAATGAATGTTTGTCTGTATGTCTCTTATACCGTCCAAAACCGTTCATCCGATTGCGATGAGACTTGATCAGCTTATTGTTTACACCTACGGGATGGTTATAGGGATAGTACAATTATCTAAAGTTAAATAAAAAAATAAAACCCCAACCGCATCTATTTACCAAGGATTAATCTCTAAATAACACGCCGAAGAGACAATAGATTATGTAGAAACGCTGAATCCAAGTTAAAGGTTAATATTGTATAACTATTGAACAGAAATGCCATGCTAGTCATTCTCAAAGGTAAAAACTTTATTACAGATTTTGCGACAAAGTTTTGAGATAACCAACTCTGAGGTTTTTAAATTTTAGTTAAATTTTAGCGTTTTTTGCTGTAACATTCAAAAATATTGTAGTACCAATAATTGAGAACCATCTTAAATTTTCAAAAATTATCTTTTCACTTATATTAATGATTTTATGGAATAAATATATTTTCTATGTTTGATTAATTTTAAAAGAAAATATTTTAATCATAATTTCTAAAATTAAGTTTGAGAATTCTGAGCGAATATTAAACGAATTTCGTGAAACAATGAATATTTCTTTCTTTACCATTCTGAAAGAAGACCAATTATTAATTATTAACAATTTTAAAAGTATACACAAATCTAATATATAAAAAAGAACATTTGGTTCCTCGTATTTTATATACTGTCGTACCCTTCATCCTATTTCTAGAAAACATTGCCAAATTATTAAATGACTGCGCTTAAAATTTTTAAACGCTAGTTTTAAATATATATGAAAATTATCATTTAACTAAGATTCTTCCATGAATTAGATAATTAGTAATTAAACTTTTTTCACATATGGCTGACCACGTATACATATTAGTTTAGTTATTTTAACGTCCCATTTTGGGGACGTTAAAATAGGGCTATTTAAGTGCAGACAGCGTAATTTTTAACCACGGTCAGATGACGAGAACAACACCTGAGTTGGCACCCCCCTCACCACACCACAGTGGAAGGATGTTTGACTTGACAGATTTAACGTGCAAGAGACTGGAGAAGAAGTAAAGATATATTCAGATATACCAGGAAGCCGGTTTTCTTAATTTAAAAACATTTTTCGAATGTGACAAATTTACTTTGATAAAACAAGTTGGTGCATACACGTGAGATTTAATGTGCAAGAGACCCCCCTCATGTGAAGGTTCATCGGTGGAATTGAGTCTCGAACCAGCAACCCCTGGCTCTGAAGCCGAGACCTTATCGAGATGCCAGGTATACATATGCCTAGAGATTGTTAAATCGATCATTGAAACTCTTGTATCCCCCCTTTAATGTAGTGGGAGTGTTTGAAAATAGTTGAGTTCCGGATCTTGTGTCGTCCTCATCATTTGAACACATTTTAAAATTAAGAAGTATGTCTGAAAGCAGTTGGCAGTAAATCTGGAAGTTCATATAATCATTCACCACATAAAATGTTCGTTTTACTCTATTTTCAGTTATTTAAAATTCTTGAATTTAAAAATCAAATATGTCGAAATCACTCCGGTGGCATTATAAAAACATACGAAGAATAAGGCAATTGATTGAAATTAAACTCATATTACAATAAATTAAACTTATATCCCTTTTTGAAATTAAATCATTCTTTTGTTGTAATTTTTATATAACTACTAAATTCTAAATTTTTTATTGAATATTTATCGATAAAAATCTTCTAGTTTATGAACTCAGAGTTTCTCGAGATTAAAATCTTTCCATGTATAACAATTTTAACACAAAAATTACTTTGTATAAATTATAGAGCTCTATTTTCAAAATATATTCATCAAAACAAAAAATAATTTTAAGAAAAACGTGGCAAAATAGTCGAAAATTGTAATGCTACTGTGCAATGGAACACTTATAAATTCCAGTTTTCAAAATCACCTACTTTAAAACCATCTATATAAATAAAAATGAATGTTTGTCCGTATGTTTCTTATCCTTCCTAAACCGTTCATCCTATTGAGATGAAACTTTGTCAGCTTATTGCTTACATACATGGGATGGTTATAGAAATACTACAATGATCTAAAATAAAAAAAATAAAAATTCGAGTCTCAATCGAATCTATTTTCCTAGTATTAATCTCCAAATAGCTCTCTAAGGAGACACAGTACATTTAGTAGAAATGCTAAATCCAAGTTAAAGATTATATTGTATAGCTATTGAACCCAAACATCATACAAGTCATTCTCAGAGGTAACAACTTTATTACAGATTATGCGAAAACATTTTGGGGAGACCAATCCTGGGGAATTTAAATTTTAATTAAATGTAAGCGTTTTTCGCAGTAATTTCTAAAAATATTATAGAACAAATAATTTTGCCCTATCTTAATTTTCAAAAAAATGTATTTTCAACTATATTAACGATTTTATGGTCTAAATATGCTTATAATATAAAAAAATTATAATAATAAATATACTTAAAAAATAAATATATTTATTTATAGAATATATAAAATCCGATGTTTCAGAGGAAGGCAGGCAAAATATTATTTGCCTGAAGCTTCTATCTCATATGCTCGTAAAAGCTTTACCGTCCTTGCCTTCCTTAGAACGAATGACCCATGCCTGCTTATAGGCAATGTTAAATCACTACTTTAAAACAAATAAACAACCGAGTAAGTGATGCAATTTAAATTTTTAAAGAGCATATCGCTGAAGAAGTGAAATTAAATATTAATTTCTGTACATTTAAATTTAAAAGTTAATTCAACAACGCTAATTTGCCTTAAAGTTTGGCTGGAATTGTTTGTGTAGGTTGAATTCCACCAAAGATCCAACTCGCGATCTTCCGATTTGGAGCCGAGTAACTTATCCGCTATACAAAAGTGACCACCGATGTTTAGTGGTAGTTACCGGCTTATTAAGATGTCACCACAACTAACATCATTAAAATAGCAAAATTTCCAATTTAAAGATGAATTGGGAAACATTCTTCTAGTATGATTTTCCTCGAAGATATTCAGAAAAAAGGGTCAAATTTCAAATATCTAATTAATTGAATACTTCATAAATTCTTGAACTTCAGTGCGCAAAAAGGCATACAACTGAATAGAAAGAGATGGGACACCAATATACATGAATAAATGCATACATAGTCACAATGATTTTTCTTCATATTAAGATACGACTTAAACATCTATCGTCTGGAATAATCATATAAGTGCCTTTCAAGCAAGTTATTTCTTCGGTTCACAGTCATTTCAGAGAATAACAGATGCTGAAAATTGCTAGTGCTATTACGAACAGCTGGCAACGCCAGTCAACTTTATTTCAATTATCAATAAAATTTTAATTAGTTGAAGTTCTGTTCAATATTGTTACGGATTTCCTATATTAATCCGTCGGGTTCTTTTTACGCCTTGTATAGTGGTTGTGTATGGTGTGGGAAGATGACATGAACACAATGACAATGATCAGTCCTTTAGTAGAAGACACAACACAATAGTTTATTTACAAACGAGACGAACACACAGCAGCACACAATAACAACGGTAACTCACAAGTAGTAACAATATCTGCAGCACTAGCTATAGTACACGACGTTGCTTCCTCATTAGACTACAAGGCACACAGCTCAGTTCAGCACTTGCTTGGCTTCGCCGCTTCTTGTTTTCTCCTCTGGAGGACTCGTTATCTGCTGTCGATTGCGACTACTACTACTCTCAGCCCAATATGAGTTGGATTTAACGAGGCGCCTAGCCCCTGCAAGGGGCTTATCCTCGGTATGATAAGTAGACATAAAAACCTAGCGGTCAGTAAAGTGAAGTGATACTCTGCGAAGAGAACGGCAGATGTTGATCGCCTGACTGCAGAAGCGTGAATGAGCCGAATCTGGTAAGAGCTGAGAGGAGGAGAGGGTAGGTGAGGAGGGAGCCAATCAGAGTGGACCTTCGTACGGGGAGTAGGTGGAGGGTTGCACAGGTTCCGGGCGAAGTCTGGAGTCTCGGGAGAGGGATAAGCTGTTGTATCTGAGGAGCCAATCAGAAGACGTTTACTCGGGGTTGAAAGTGGAGGATTAATCGATGAGAGCATTGAGGATTATTAACTTCTTCTTTTCTGGATCTTTCTCTTCTTTTGCAAATTTCGCTGCGTTAAGCAAACCTGGGAATTCTTTAAATATGGCTTTCAGTTCTTTCAGGACTTCTATTAATTCTTTCATATCTTTTAATTCTGAGACTTCAAAGGGTTCCGAAGTTGGCTGTATGCTGCGTGTATGGTATTGCTGTTGGGTGGTCAGGACTTGTCTTTGGGTTGGTCTGGGTTGGTTTTGTTGATATCTTGGTTCTGTTCTCTTAGTAATTTCAGCATAGGTGAATCGACCCTGTTTCAAAGACAATTTAGGATACTTTTTGCATCCTTTTCATGCAGCCAAATGTCCTACTTCGTTACAGTTTATGCATCTTGGGGATTGAATTTTCTCCTTGATGCTGCATTCTCTCGTTTGATGGGCTTCGCCACACTTAATACATTTCGGGGTCATGCGGCAGTTCCTGGCTGAGTGGAAGAAACCTGAACAATTATAGCATATGGTAGCAGTTGACCTCTTCCTGTAGGGTTCTATATTAATTTTTAGATGGAGAAGGCTGTTTTCATTAAAGATATTATTGGACTTGGAGTTTTTCTTTAAATCAATCAGGAAAATGGGGTAGAGGGATTTTTCTCTGAAGTTTTTGAGCTACGATACTCGGAGCACGTCGTAATTCTTTTCTTCAAGAGCTTGCTTGATTTCATCTTTGTTTGAGTTGCCGGGAAGACCCTTGATAATTACTTTTAGAGGTCTTGATTCATCGCTTTCAGAGAGGAAGTAATCTTCACCTTCAATATCAAGGAATTTGATAATATTCAGTCTTTGCTCCTCCGTTGAGGGTTGTACAATGATGACGTTGTTAGAAAACCTGTTGACGGCTTCAGGGAAGTTTTTATGCAGTTTTTGCCGGGTGAAGTTGTAATGCTCGGAGAGTTTTAGGTGGATACAGGGGTCTTGTTGACATTCGAATTTTCATTTTCAGATAGGATGACAAATTTATTGCTAGTTTCGACTACGAAGTTACTTGAATCGGTGATTGGTTGTTTAGCTGCTTTTCTAGGGGAGACTGTTTGGAAGGACTCTTGACTATTTTTTCTTTTGTTGCAGATACTATCATCTGTCACGGGTGATTCATCTTGAATTTTCCTTTTCATTTTCAGGGTGTCATCGTAATCCATAGAGGTAACAGGTTGTGGGTTGTGTACCAGGCAGTTAGAAATCTTGCATGTTCCAAGCACTCTGAGAAGTGTATTCAATTGTTTAATTTCAAATTGAAGCTTTTTGATCTTTGCTACGGTTTCTTGGTATTCACTGGTATTTGTTCTGTTGTTTTCTTTTAGCCCAAGTAGAGTGTCGGTAAGTGAAGCAATTTTGTCCATGTTTTCACCCAGGTGGATATCCTTGTTTTGCATAAAAATGCAAATGTCTTTCTTATTTTGCGTGTGGAACCGGCAGTCAGGTACATAGCAGGGGCCAATATCTAGGCTTTGTTTTTCATAGGGGCTGATAGTCGCATCCGCATCTTTAATGATATTCCAGTCATAGGATGAAATATTTTTCGTATTATGGTACTTATCAAGAGTTCTTTGTTTAAGGTAATTTGCATGCCTAATCTTCGATTTACAAATACCTAAGGTTCTGCACCTTTCTCTCATCTCGTTAAGACAATCGTAGTAATCATCTCCTCTATATTGTTTCTCATTGCTAACGACGCTAGAGCAGCTGCTGCGCGAGCAATCAGAACGACCGTCTCCTTCCATGGCTGAAGAGCGACTACTACTACTCTCAGCTTGAAACTATGGCCCTTATATAGTTCCAAGAGGAATAGCTAGAAATGTCTCTACCAATTAGGGCGCGTCTGGACATATCTCGGTTCCTGATGGACGAATCGGGAAAATTCTCGATGTTTCGGGTTCTTTCCATTTTGTCGCCAAATTCGTCGCCAAGTCGTCAAATGGTTGCCAAGTTTGTCGCCAAGCTCTGGGATCATTTCTAAGAGCATCTACAGCATCCAGTAAAGAATACTGTAAATCATTCTTTCCAGTGAAGGAACCAATCATGCTGGGATGCAGCATCACTGACAAGTAACATTCGTAACAATATAAATGAGGACACTCTGACTAACATACATAATATGAAGACATGTTGAAAATTGCAAATATATAAAACATAATTAATTTTAATATATCCAAAACCCGATTCCAGAAACTAATCTTCTTTAAAAATCATTCATTACTTCTTTCAAGTTTAACAGAAAGAGCCAGACAAAGCTTAGTAATCGCAGGAATTTATAATAGAGTGTTTATATAAATGCAAGGAAAACAATATAAATAAGCTTTGAAAATAAAGTGTTTTACATTTTGTCATATAATTATCACGATAATCAGAAAAAAAAGGAATGATATTACTAAATTATCCTACATTCTAAGTGAAACACGCAATAATAAATAACAGTAAGCATACTTTTTTAAATGTGATTTTGTAGCTATTCATAAAGAAAATATAATATCTCTGGAATCCTATTTACTTCGGAGCTGATTGATGAAATTGAAAATTGAAATAGCTCTTTCAGAAATGATGAAGAGGAGAACAGATTCACTGAAAAAAGTCCCCGGTAATTACTTTGAGGATAAATAGCCAGAAAAAAAGTCATAAGATGCTTTTGATTTTACACATTCATTAATAAAACAATAAAAAAGGAATAATTGAACTCTTTCAAAGATGTGACAATGATTAAGCGGTTAAAATTTAAAGTATCTATTTTGCGTGACTTTATCAGTGCCTTGTTTTGGGAAGATTGATTTATTTTACCATTCTTTAGAAGTAAGGTTATCAATAACTAATATATCATTTGGAGCTTCTTTCACAAACCTCTTTTGAAAACAAATTATTATCATTTTATCAAAAGTAAATATCATGCATTGTTGTCATAATTAGAAAAGCTTGGTGTTTTTTTTTGTTTGTTATTTTCGAATCTTAGGTAGAATTACTCAAAATGCAAGCCTATAAACTAACAGACTAATCCTATAACTAACTATTTCATGACCTTCCCCCTCTGTAGTACTCGAATATATTCAGCATTTTGAAAGCCTTTAACTTGTTTCAATGAAATTTCTCAAATAATGTTTTCAAGCAAATCTATTTTGAGGTTTAGTTTTTAATTAGTTTAGTTTAGTTATATTAACTTTCTGTTTAGTTATATTAACTTCCTGTTAACTTCCAGCAACACGAGGGCTATTTTGGGACGGACCACGTCATTCTGAACCACTGTCAGATGCGGAATCTATTTTTGGGAGTGATTTATTTAGGCATGTTTTAGTCGTGGGAGTTTTATTGGTAACATAGTGTATAGATTTTTTAAAAACTTTTTGTTTTGTTTTCGATAATAAGGAAATTTCTAATTTACTCATGAATCATTTTACTTTATATTCAAACATTTTTTCCTGAAACATTTCGTTTATCAACAGAATATTGTTCGGTTACTTACTTTTAAATGAACATATGAACAGCAAGGAAGTGAGATTACGAAGGCTCTTAATAAAAAATCTCCACTCCCAACTTCTCCTACTCCCTCCCGGAATAAATTTAACAATTAACACCACACCTCCGTTTCTAGAGTTCATGTGGCCTCTTTCCTGTTTTGCTATATATGTAGGTGGACTTTATGAAGAAAAAGTACACAACAATTAACGGGAAAGATACAGACAAGTGACAAAATACATATAAACACAACATAACAAAAAAAGATAAATTCTAGAACGAAAAATAACTTGAAAACAAAAAACTGGATGAATGAACATTGTAATGTACAGTACGAATGCAAAAATAAAGGGTTATAAATATTAGTTACGAGCAGGGGAGGGGAGGAAAAACAATTTATGAATAAAGTGCGAATTGTATTAAATGGTGTCCTAAGAAAACAATAGAGTTAATCTAATTGAAGCAGCTCTCCCTGATCAATTAGTAATCTAATCATGCTTATGACACACTTTTGGAAGATAGATTATTAAGGACTCTTTTGTACCATAGACTTTCTAGCGATGATGAGGGTTTACTGAGGTGCCATGAGAGAGTAAAAGGGCAAGATGTCACAAAGCCATCTGAATAAATTATGAGTTCTGAGAGATTTTTTTTTAAAAAAATTACATTCATAATTCCAAAAACTAAATATAAAAGTTTTCATGGGATTTATAATCCTGACCACTTTCTTTCTTAAATGCTTCAAAGCTTCTATAATTTAGCCTCTAAATAAAATCCATAGAACAACATTTAGTTTCAGACCTTTTTTCTTTCTTTTTTTTCAAAATCTCTAAATCGTATTGTTCTTTTACTTTAAATTTTCAACTATGTGTCTATTGACTTTCTCCTGGGGCTATGTATTGATATATTCAGATAATACACATATTTTCATTAGAGAGTATTACTTACTTGGTAAATAAAGCATATTACTTGGAAAGCTTTCATGTGAGTGTTGGGAAGCGTTATATTACTGCGGATATAATCGACAAAATAGTTCTTTAAAGTAAATAAATCGTTTTAATACTATAATTAGTATTAAATAAACTATAGGAATTAGTTTTCAAGAATGTGAGCCTTAATAGATTTCCTTAGTAACAAGCAATCCATCCTTAGTAACAAGCAATCCATCCTTAGTAACAAGCAATCCAAGCAATCCATCCCAAACGCAATCATACGTTAGTGAGATTATCTATAGGGTAATTGCAGAATTACCCAATAGATTACGGGGTCAATTCCCCTTTTCACTACAGAGCTAAGTCTAATGTTATGAGAATACAAGAATCAGATCGTTTACGTTGAAAGAAAAGGTACTCTGGCACCAAATTTTTGCTGTTCTTAGAGAAAAAGTTAAATATATCAAAGCATATTAGATTAAATAACTTTATTTTATTTGAGTATTGAAGAGACTTTGATATATACCTTGAAGAACTCAGAAAAACACATTTAGAACACTCATGGAAGGTTATTTACTAATTTTTAACATCTTTCGAAACGCATCAAATAGGCATGAATTATTTTGTATTCGAATTCAAATATCATAATTAAATCATTATGAAATAACGATTAAATTAATTAAATTATCATTATTTCAAATTTCATAAGCAATAGGTATAATTTGAAAGTATCTATCAACCCGTTCCTAAAACAACAATTTAAATTTATTGTTTCGAAATTATACGTTGATCGTAAATTGTCATGGGCTTTAAATCATCTGTAGTTGTTTCTTTTTTCCATCATTAAAATAAGAAAAATATTTTCAGCTCTATTTCGCTTTATTTAGATAAAGCGAATTGACATATGCGTACAGATACGAGAATTTGAATGAAACTTTGATTTAAAAATGTACTTCCTTGCTTTTCCTCAAACTCCATTATTTTATCAGAAACTCTCAGGCGCCTTTGAGCTAATCAATAATATTTACGCCGTAGCTACAAAACCCAACACCAAAAATAGTCAAATCTGAAAAACAGAACCATTCAAGATGCATGTCAATCAAGTAAATATGCATTTGTTATGTTTTTGCTTTGGAGATACGTTAAGAAACATATTCAAGATAATAAAAATTGCTTCGATGCACTTTACTGATGTCGTAAAATGATATGTCATACACAAGATTTCATATTTATTCATCGTCAGTGGCTTCATCATTAGTTTAAGAAACATTAAACCAAAATCTTCCTCTGCATTCATATATGGCTCATTGAATGCTGCGATTAGATGAAAAAATGTGTATTTCTCTCTTATCCGATTTTATACATTAAAAATCTTCTGATAAGCAAAGATAAAACAAGTAAACATGGATGTGCACCTATGACTAACTATAGGCTCTGTAGAAACATGTTGTTGTTGTTATTTATGACTCGTTACAAGCCCACTGATAGCGATTTAAGCAGGAATGAGCGTCTCTTGTTTTTTTCAATAGCTCCAACTAGGGCCATGCGTGTTGGTCATGGTAGGCTGGTTGGTAGAGCGTCAGTATCGTCACCGAAAGGTAACGAGTTCTGTCCTCGTCTCGGCCAAAGGCCGCCATGTTGGCTAATGGCAGTGGTGGCACGTTAAATATGTCGTGACTGAAAAGTCCATAACAAATGATACCTCTGGGGGTACTGAATCAGGGTTGAGTCGGTCTCTGATTTGTATCTAAATTCTGACTTGCGGTTGGATGAATGAATGCATGAATGATTTCGACCGCCCCCCTAAAAAGGGTTGTGTCGTGTGTATTCGAGCAAAGTCGTATTTTCACATTAATGGTGCTCGTTAAGAGCGAAAGACGCGCACTTCGGCCTTCATTCGAAAGATCTACTCTCATTCGGCTTGGTATGATCAAGTGGCATTAGACCGAGGACCATGACTACGACTTAGCTATTGCATACTTCACATTCGCTTCCACAACCTGTTTTTCAGTGGGAGTACCTCACAGATAGAGCACAGAAGAACAACCATGCCCAAACCAGGACTAGAGCCCGGGAAGTCCAGATCAAAGGGAAAGACACGCTACCCCTATGCAATGACACCGGCTCTGTAGTAATATGGAGAACGTATACGAAAAGTTTATTGATAAAGTTAAGCAATAAATCATTTACATTTTAAACTGCATAATAGAAAATATGTCATAAACCAGTGGAAGCAGTCTGTCCAAAACTTTCTTATATAAAATATACAGTAGTGTTTTATTCACCAAAATGCCATTAATGAAAATTTTTATCGAAGAGTATCTCAAAATACCACCGTAATGTTTGCAATTAATCCTTGGGATGTGGCTGATTCAAAAATATCTGAAAACCGAATGTGTATTTTGAAGTTTTTTTTCTAAACATAGAAAATTAAAATTTGAGACTCAGTTGAAACAAACACTCAACCTCTTGCAGGATTTGATTTCAAAGTCTACAGCAAAATTTTTAAAAAAATAATTTTTTGCTGAATTTTTTGCACTACACAACATTTTGCTTTCTACCATTCCCATACCATTCCCATAGTTTCAACAAATATGATTCGCTTGATTTTCTCCCATTTTTGAAAGAAAAATTATGTCTATTATATCCTATGTAGCACAGTCTGTTGCCCTATATTGCACAATATTGTGCGATATTATATGATACTAAGCAATATTCCACAATATTGCGAATATTGATTAATGTCATACAATATTGTACAATATTTTAGTGCTACTAGGGATAAGTAGGTTACAAGTGAGTTAACTGAAGTTACAGAATCGCAAACGTTTTTAAAAGACTGTTACATCATAGAACTAGTCTCCATTAGAAAGATACATGTACTCAATTGCCAGAACTCTGTAAGGCAATAAAAATAACATGACTTTGATATGCAGCCATGGAGAATCCTGGACATTGACGACAATTTAATTGAAGCTAATTTCAACCTGACTTCACAAAGAATTATCTAATCTTCAAACTCAATTATCATATAATAATTGCCACAAACATATTAGGAAGATTTTCATAATTGGTGGTATCAATTACAATTTTGATTTAAAATTAATAGTTCTAATGTCCGTTTGTAATTTGCAGCTGTAATTTTTAAAATTGAAACCTACACTTTTAAGTGATAAAATGCATATTTCTCATCACTGAATTTATTAGAGCAATTGAAGTTTACTTCCACGGTTAATATATGCCGAATTATTTAGTGCCGCCATCTAGTAAGAAGAGATTCAAATAAAAGATAAAAATTCCAAAGAATTTTATTCTATAACATTCTTTTTATCATTATATTATGAATATGAAGAATAAAGATCCATATTTTTGACTTCAATTTGGATTGAAACAAAAAATTATTCTTTCAACATCTACTTTTTAAGATTAGATTGAATTAGTCGGTAAATTGAAATCAGAATTCTTACAATAAAAATGAATCAGATAACACACATTTAGATTTCAAAGGATTAATTACTTTAAATATATATATATATATATATATATATATATATATATATATTTGGTCTGGAAGGTAACCCTTTTTTTATTGTTGTTTCTTCGGGATATTAAAATTCATTAAAAACTTCTGTAAATTAAAAATCTATCATTATATACAGATCTTGCTGACCATACTTGTATATATAATCAGTTATAAGCCATCAATTTATGAGATTTAATTCTTTCAGGATAAGATATCATATTTTCCACAGTACAGAAATTAAGTAATAAATCTACCTGTCTTTTAGGGGTGAATAGTTTTTTTTTTGTAATTTGAAAACCATCGTCAGCCGATTTTTTTCTGGGTTGTTGGTTTTATTTTATTGTAATAGATGGAACCATGGGTTCTACTGAACACCATAGGTAAAAAGTCTAAGACACGAGACGTCACATTTTAGAAAAGCTAGTTGTGAGTATTCGCTCGACAGACAGAGAGAAGCCATTTATTTCGATATCATAGCTATTTAATAAGCAATGGTGACACATAGTTTTGCCATGGGAATTTGATCAGGCATCGCCCTTATTATCATCTAAATTTAATGCTTTTATCTTTAATGTAAATAGCCTGTCCTGTCTTAATTATTAATGTCTTTCCTTTTAAACATTCTTTGCTGTGAATAAATTTAACGTTTTCATTTAAAAGCTTCTTCTCTTTAATCAGTAACCCTAGACACTGATCTGAATGAGTCTGAAAGGGCATTTTGTACCATCCATTCCTACATGTATACTTTTTTGATAGGGTATATCCTGATAGGTACAAATCTATCAGGATAAATTACATACCTGATGGAAGCTAGACGTTGAAAATGGTTATTTTCTCATCATTTTATAATTGTTCCAAATGAAAAGATTCGTCCCAAACATCCATCATATCACTCCAGACCAGGATTTTCGTCAAATATTAATCCATTAATAATGTACTATCTCCATCTATCAGGTTACATTTTACATATGAAGATATAAAGCAATTTCATTTAGAATATTGTGTAAGTTAAAACTACCATTTTGTACCAAGTTTAATGACCAGACATTTTGCGAGTAGTTGAAGCAAATGTTTTGCATACATATCTTTAATCATTGTCAGCAATTGCAGATAAAGTATTCAGTGTTTTACAATATATAAAAGGATACCTTATAAAAACGTTATAAAAAATATATGCTTTTCAAAACATCATCAATATTTCTTTCGAATAGATAAATAACCAATTTCTCTGGACTGTTATCATACTTACATACATTTTGTTCGAATAGATATAAAATAATCAAACTTCTCTGAGATTTTATAAAATTATAAAGAACATTATAAGGTTAATAAGTAGTAATATTCTTCTATGATGGTATGTCTAACCTCAAACATATTACATGAACTTCTTTCTAATTTAATAATAAATATAGTGAAACTAATTTAGAAGTCAAAAGTTATTTTTAAAATTCTTTTGGAACTAACAAGAAATATTTCAAACGACAAAAGAAAATGACACATTTAAAACTTAAGTATTTAAAAAAAATGTAAAGAAAGGAATTTAAAGAGAAAGATGCTTAATGCGATGTATTTATAAAATTTCATCCATAGCAACACATATCTTAGGAATTTAATTTTTAATTCAGATTTTGAAGATTTCAGAATTAAAAAAGAATTAAACCAAAAGAAAAATTTAAAAGCCATTTAATTATAGCCTCAATTTCTAAGAAAAACAGAACGTAAAATTTGTCTCTAAATGAATATTTTCATTGCATTTTTTATCATTTTTCTAGAAATTATTCAGTTTTTCACAGAAAAATGAAATTTTAAAAATGCAATGCCCAATACAAAATCAAATAACATAAAAATAATTCCAGGGTTATTAAAAAAGGAAGTAAAATAAATTTGATAAAGAAATGCATTCATCAACGTAATTAAGACTAGAATTTGAAGATATTGATGTAATAAAATTTTAGTGATTTAAAGCAAAAAACTTAATATAAAGATCATGGCTAATATCTGGAAAAGTTATCTTTCTTTTGAGATATAAACTGAGAGAATGACATTTTGTGTTTCACGTTTACCAAGAACGGAAAAAAAGATGCATAAGGCATAGAAAAAGAATATTCAAAGTATGTAGGTTACAATGCTTCAGAAGCTACCTATTCAAAGAAAAGAGAAAACAGCTTATATGTCAGAAAATAAGTCATGCGAAAGAAACTCAGTTGAAATCACAGACAATGTTTCAAAAGTCAGCAACGGAGAAAAAAATTGTACTATAGAGAAAATTTTAGATATCAATCCTTTTTAGCTGTGTTTGATGCTGTGTTATTTTTGCTGGAATTATGATGCTCTGTTTGTTTTTGAGTCAATCATGTACCGCTCTTACTTCTTGAAGTGTTTTTGATACACACGTTCATTTTTGCTGCTTTGTAGTATATCGCTACACTGCAAATGAAAACATTAATGTTTTTGTATAAATTTAATGCTGAATTTAAGAATGAAATAAAAAAAGAAAGAATGTAAAAGGGAAAAAAATTAAATTTTCGATGTTGGTTACAATTTGAGCAGTTATAGGCACTCAGCAGTGCAGTCATTAGTTTATAGTATAGAAACTATTTGTAATCTAGTAAAACCCAAATATGATTGAATAACATTGCAGTTATCATGGTCATGTTCGAAGAATAAAGAAACAGATTCCATTAAGACTAAAAAACATGTAAAAACTGAAAAATAACAAATTACGTTTTTTAATAATTTAAATTAATAATAATAACATCTATTTTAGATAATTATCAATATAAACAAATATAAAATGTAGATAAACTAATAACACAATAAATGGACACTAAAAATCAAATTAAATAAATCTATATTTTCTGTATTTTTGACTATGCTGACCTGAAAATTTTCGTTATTTAGAATACATGATTTATGGGTACCTCTAAATTATAAATAATCTATGGTCCACATTAAACAGCTTGCTGCAATTTTATTTAAAACTGTGATGCAATCTTGTTAGATGAATATAAAAAATAATATGTAGCCTGGAATTAGATACTTAGGAATTAAACTTCTCTTACGATTGTCCTTTGAACAATTGATATCATTTTAAAATTTAAAGATCGTAGTTAAACATGTCTAGTAAATTTACATTTCATAAAACATCAAAATACAAAAATAAAAAAAGGGTAATTTGAATAAAAAAGAGAGTTTTGAAACAGGTATAGTTTAAAAGGCACGAAGGATGATAAACTATGCTATTTTACATTTTTAGCTATGGCATTCTATAGTATAGTGAAAATTACATTCTGAAACTAGTATATCGATGAAACAAAGTATTATGTCATGCTATAATTTACATGTGTCATTCTATGGCGTATTGAAGGATACGTTTTGCAGAGAATAAATACTCGAAGTATGTAAACTCTTATATATCTCAGCTATATATGTAGGAAGTAAATATCTATTTCATACAAGAAAAGTTACGAGACAGAATTCTTTCAAATAGTGTTGAATTTATGCATAAATAATGCATAAATGCGATATAGGAGGAAATTTTAAACATACAAGAATTGGGACTGTAAATAATAGATCCTCTGATTCCTTTTCTAAGTAACTTTTTGTTATTATATATAATAGAACCACGTTCTTGTTTAAAATATGCGATTCCGTAAAACCAATCTTAATCTTCATAGGAATAAAGACAACTAGTGATTATTATGATAATGAATAAGGACAATTTAAATATTCTTATAAATCGTACTCTTGTTCACAACTAATGCTATAATGCAGACTCCCCTCTGTTTTATGGTCAATAGACCGTACATATAAGTACACACACATTGTACTGTACGCATAAGTTATGTATTAAAGTAGAATGTTTGAGCGAAGATGCGAAATTAACTAAAATTAAACGAGATATTTACAAGCTTCATTTTTTTGTTATCAATGTTCTACTTCTAAATAAAAATAAATAAATAAGTCAAAATTATTTCAAATTCAAATCTATATTCTATTCAATTATACTTCGAAGAAAGTACTGAGTAAATTCCTTCAACTAAAAGATGCCGATGAGAAAGAAATAAAAGCAAAATATCGAGCCTATTTAATAACCATTTTCTCTTTCACACTTATTACAATTCAGTTGTCATTTTTTAGAAAATCGATTTTGGCAAAATTGCAACATCTTATAAAAAAATTTCCAACCCAAATTTGATCCGCTAGATAATATCTTAAATATATGATTTATTGTATTTCTCACTATTTCTCGTTTTTCAAGGGAGCCGAAGTGAAAATTAAAATATTTATGCATATACTTAAATTCTCAATGAATGTCTATTTCTACATTTTCAGACACATTACTGATTCAATACACAACCATTATTTGGAATATCCTTTAAATAAATTGAATAATGTCAATTTATTGATTTATTATATCAATTTTTAACTGAATAATGTCAAGAGATCTTGCGTACAATTTATTGTTTAAAAAAAGAATTTACATCGTTGAGATATTCTTTGGCTGAACCAAATGGCATTTCTTTCTATCTCAAGTTTTTTTTAAAGATATATCCTTATGTTCTTGAATGGAGCACTTGAAATAAAAGTACTTTGCGTTTTTTACCCTTAAAATAAATGAAATTTAATTTAATTTCAATTATTAATTTAAAATACGCAGCTTTAAACACAAATTTTATACACAAAAATTAAAGTAAATTCTCAGTTCTTCTGGTCTGAGGCCTCAATAAGCATGGCAATTTTCCTCTTAATTAGAGTATAATACGATTCCTGAAGATACTGAGATATAAATGTATGATGCAAATTAGATGTTTTTCAAATGCAACAATTTGTTCTAATTGTATTGTAAGTAAATAAATGTTGAGTACTTATGACCTGTGCATTCAGTCATTATCACTTTCTCATATAAGGTCTTAAGTATAAAAAGAGAAAGAATTGCAATCGTCAAAAAATTCAAACTCGATATTTTGACAAATCTCCAAGTTTAAGATTTAAACGAGTATTAGCCACATTGGAATTATGTCTCTCTGTCTGTCTGTGAACACCATAATTCAAAAACGCCTTGAGTTAGATGGACGAAATTTGGTACAAAATCTTTAACCAAATTTGAATAATTGAATCAAAAAATTAACAAAAAGGATAACCTGTCTGACCGGCTGTCAGGATATAAGTTATCACGGAAACTACAAAGCAAATAGAGATAAACTGATAAAATTTGGAACATATATCAAAAATTTGAATTGTAGATATTTGTAGCAAATCATATCTAATCATATTTAACATTCATTCTTAATCCTAACAATCTGCACAAATTACGTAAAATTTTAAAAGGGTAAAAATAGTTTTTCAAGATTGGTACCCATTTCACCATTTGAAGCATTTTTAAAGTAAATTTTGAATATTATTTCTTCTTTCTAGGACACATTATAATCCAGCAAAAACATTTAATAAAATATCTAAAATAAATTTTCTGAAACCGTTTTGTTATTGGTTTTGAAAATCTTTAAGTTTTGCTTATTCTCCGATGATTTTATTTGCATTCATATTGATCCAATGCTAATGCAACGGATATAAGGTAATCAATACTTATTGCTTTCTCATAAATTTTTCGCAAGATAAAATGTCTTCTAACAATTGTATAGTATCGAAATTTATATTTAAATATTTTGGCTTCCTAACAATTATATATTATAAAAACTTACATTTAAATATTTTTATCACTAAATTGTATATTGACCTCTTATAAATTCACAACAGGATATTTTGAGAAAAATAGAAATGAATGATAATAAACAATTGATTTTAAGATAAACAATGATTAAAGTCAAGAATAAAGTTTCTAAAATGCTAAAACTTAAAAACTGCTTGAATGAATTTGCCATAAAAGTATTTATATGACCATTAAATTGCTTTTTTACCTTAATATTTTTTTTTTAATTTTTAATTTTTATTAATGTTATATATTGTACAAAAAACAATTTTCTTGTTCTATCTGAAAAAACTTATATTTTGGTTTTTCTTAAAGTACTGATGAGTGAATATCATAAGTAATTATTTAAGTATAATTATCAATTATTTACTCGCTTGTATTATTTCACTTATAATCATTTTAACGAATATTGAAAATTATGCTACAAACAGGTGGTGTAACAGGTTTCTGGCACATATTTTCGAATTGAACAATTTCTGATAGAAATAAACCAATAAAATGCGCATGAAATTACTTTTTTTCATTTTATTTTAAAAAGAAAGAATAAAGATTCAATAATCTTGGAAATTTTACCCCTTCAAGTTTCTCAGATAAAACATGCATTCTTTACTCGGATATTGTTACTAATGTATGGTGAAGGTTTTCAACCATGATAGCCTTAGAGTAAGACAGAGATGGATGAAGGAATTCTGAATGGATGACAAGACATTGAATCCTAACATTAACGACAATTTTTACTACCCTCTTCAGATTTGGTGTGGAATTTGGCGAATTTAGGATAAAAACGAAAGTTCTGAAAATTAAGGACACTCCTGGGAAACAAAATCTATAGAATTTTTAGGAACATTGCATGTGGCGTCACTATTGAATGAAAATCTATTAAAATGGAGGCTATCACACAAAGAATAATTCTGTTTTTTAAGTGTTTATCATATTGCAAGCTAATGACGCCTATGTTTGTTGATTGTGGAGCTATTATATTCTTTTTGTCTATTTGTATGTTATTAATTTCAAAGCATTCTATTCTTTGTATACTATGGTTGTATTTCTGTCTCGTGTTTCTTTATCGACCCTTTTCCATTATGCGGCTTGTCTGTATACATCTGCTGTACAATTTTCCAATATATGTTTGATTTGAACGGTTAGAATTTTAATCTCAAACGATAAATATCGAGTTTTTGATTTCATTATTATATGTTTTTTTTATTTTATATTCCATTATTTAGTTTATTTATCATAGTAAATATAGTCTATTTATTTAGTTAATTTTATTTATATATTTCTTTATTATATGTTAATTATTTCATTAATATAAGTTACTTCGTTTAAACTTTTATATTAAATGAAGATATATTAGGGGATAAAATAAGAATAAGTTATTTTAACCTTACTAACTATACATTATTGAACATCATTTGCTTTTTCATAACCCATTTTTAAAAACTATCAATTACAAATCTTCCAAATTTTTTTGACTTTCTAACTATAACAGAGTCAGCAAAAATGCTTGCAATCAAAGTCTGTTAAAGAGCAATACAAGTGCAGTTTATTTTATTTCAAATTTTTCGTCAATTTTCATGAATGTTGGTAATTTATTTCAGCAAGAAATAATTTTTGACAGCCATTCCAAATTTTGTTCAAGCATTCATTACTTATTTCCTAAAATTTTTAATGTCTTTGATTGTTCAACCTGCAACTTATTGATCTATTTTTTATTTGTGAATATTTGAAGGAGAAAAGTTTTTTTTTTTTGGTTTAAAGCGCTATTTCAATTCAGAAATTTATTTTTAGTATTAATAACCAACGGTCATGCATGGTCACGGTCCCAAAATAAAATGATAAACTTGTCTACCAGAAATAAGCTTCTTAAAACTTGTCTAAGAAATTAAAATTTCGAAAATAAATTGATGGAAAAAAAGTATTCATGTAAGCGTGAAGTGGATAATATTGCTTTCTTGTAATATTCATTAAAAACCTTAAGAAAAAAAATTGACTATGTAAATACAATTTATTTCGACTATTTATTACTCGAAATTAATTTCTTTAAAATGGTTATGAAATTGAAATTTTTTGGAATTTTTAGGTAAAATGGGTAGAAAAAAATATCTAAGAAGCTGAAAAATGCCAGTAAAAGTATTTTTTAAATTGAAAAGTACATTTATGTTTTAGCTAAAAATAGTATAAAACAAAAAACTCCTAATTTACACATATATCAAATGATTTATTCCAAATTTTGAAAATATGAAAGAAACATAATATCTAATTCCTGAACTAAAAAATAAACTTTACTTCTATCAAGTCTTTATATAATAGGGTTCAACTGACAATTAGTACAATTTTTATATTGCTTTCTTGCTTTTTAGAAGTATTAAAACAACAGTAAAATGTTTCGGTGAACAGATTACTTATTATGTAGTTTATGAACTACAAAAATACATAAAAAAATTACAGTATCAAATTTGAACAAAAAGTATCATTATATTTTTTATAAAGTTCTCCGTATGGATATTTTCCTCAAATTCAGAATTTGCGAAAACAGCATTTAAATATTTGAAAAGAATTTTTAAAAACATCTAAACAATATAGAACTTTAAAATTTTCCTGGTTGATACATCGCAACCATAATCTATCTGATTAAAAGACCAATTTTACACTTTAGAGTCTATAACCATTTTTCTCTGGAGTTTAGAAGAATGTAGTAATTGTCTTCTTGAAACGACGATTCATGCTCTATTAAAATAGCTGAAATGTCAAAAGCGAATCGTTCAGGTATTATATTCAAATCAAATCATATCAATTTTGATCTTCTAAACCCTTTATTAAATTTAATTGCAGCTATAATTTCAACAAGTTTTAGAGTCTTAAGTAGGGCAAACGTCTTCTTCGGTGCAAAACTCCATTAAAAATTTCTTTTCCTAGCTCAAGTTTTTCCATGCCCACACTTTTACAGAAATGGTTTATCACACAAATACATAAACAGGGTTTTTACGATGTCAATAATGTTATTTGACATACCAGGACATTTTTTCGGGATATTTTCCAACTTCTTCTACGCACTGATAATGACACGATATTTATTTCCAGGAGGATATTTCCCATATAAAAAGTTTTTAGAAGTTGAGCTGCAATGAAAGAGCGCTACAGTAATAGCTTTTAACATACTTTTTAAAATTTCTTGTATTAACTCTAATTGCAATTGCATTAATTCTTACAGTCTGTTAATGAATGAATTCACCAGTCACTTTTTATTTCCCTTCTAAAATTTTTACTTTTTTTCTAAGTTTTCTCAGATGGCTACCAATTCTTTTTTTATATATGGACATTGCATTCAAATTTGCTTACAGAATTGGCCGTGGTGGCCTGGTGGTAAGGTCTCGGCTTCCGAACCGGAGGGTTTCATGTTCGAGACTCAATTCCACCGAAGAACCGTCGTGTGAGGGGGGTCTCTTGCACGTTAAATCTGTCAGGCCAAACGTCCTCCCGTTGGTGTGGTGTGGTGTGGAGAGGGGGTGCCATTTCAGGTGTCGTCCTCGTCATCTGATCTTGGTTCAAAATTACGAGGTCCGTCCCAAAATAGCCCTCGTGTTGCTTTAAACGGGACGTTAATATAACTAAACTAAATCAACTAAACTTGCTTACAGAATTTGGTCAATTTACATCGTTTACTTCCGGAAAAACTTTGGAATCCGCAATTGCTTTTCAGAAAATTCGAAGACGCGACATGCTCCAACTGTTTCTATGCGTTTAAATGAACCAATATGGTTTGTACAAACGTTATCATGATCATTACTCTGAAAAATTATATTGCTATATTGAAAACTCAAACGTCTAAATCATTGCCGCGATCGATGGATAAAACGTTAACACTACCTTCAAAATTGCGTAACCTGGTTGATGCCATGTGTCATCAACACAGAGGCACCCCACTCAGACAACCAGGTTTTTCCCCTTGATATATGCTGCAGCAACATTCATGGATTTTTTAGTTATACTAGAGGCAGAACATAATTTTTTTTCAATGCCCTAAAATTTCTCTTTGTAAAAGTTGGTGGGTAATTCACAACAAAACAGAGTTTCTTTGCAGAATTTATTTCCCAATAAGCATTAATCCATACGTTAAACATCAATCCCTGCCGCTATTAATGGATAAAACATTAACAGTACCATACAAAAATGCGTCACCTGCACGCTGCCATGTGTCATCAACACAGGGACACCACCTTCTGTCACCCAGGGATTTCCCCCTGATATATATTGCAGCAACATTCATGGATTTTTTCAGTTATACGAGAGACAGAATAGTTTTTCTTTCAGTGCCCTAAAATTTCTCATTGCAAAAGGTTGTGGGAAATTCATAGCAGAACAGAGTTTCTTTACAGGATTTATTTATTTCCCAATATGCATTAATCCACATGCTAAACATCAATATATTTCATTTGCTTTTTTATTTTGTTACTGGTAGGGAATAGTGTTACAGTTCAGTTGGAACACAAATCAAATCTCGAAACCAAATTTTCGTTTAAACACACTGGACAGCCGAAATAACCTTAAATAACAATTCACCATCAATTTGCCTGACACTTTTTCCAAATCGTCAAGTCATTCGAACTTCTTACCGTCTCTGTAGAGTTTGGAATACAAAACCAGCAAGAGTGAACTGATTGCCATGAAACTTTTGCCTTTACGAGGGCAGTTTCTTCGAATTTAACATTGGTAGCACTACTTTGAAAGTTCAAAAAAGCTATTAATTACTAGAAATTATTAATTTAGACTAAAAATGTGAGTTAAATTGTTGAGAGAAAATTGCCAATGAAACGTCACAAAATAAAAAACACACACAAGTGTTTGCCATTCCTGAATATAATAAAGTTTGAAAAGAAAATAAACTACACGATAAAATTTCAAATTGCCTAAAATAAAATAAAGCTTAATGTTAATAATTTATGTGCTTAAATACTTATTCTTTGCATAAAGTGCTGAAATTCGTTCTGAAAAGCAACCGGTTTGAATTTTAAGTTATTTAATAATAAAAATTTATGTAACTTCTCAAAGAAAGTACATAGAAATAAAACAATTCAAAAGCTTTCATAGAGTAAAATGGTCCAGGATACGAAATACTTAATAAAATAAAAATTTATCTTTTAATCAACTATAGCAGTGGTTTCCAACCTTTTTGTACCGGCGCCCCCCCCTTTTTTTAAAAAAATTAATGCGTCCCCCCTTTAAAAAACAAATTGTAGCTTCCCGTTAATTTATCTAAAAATCAAATTTCATAAATACTCAACTAATATTATAATTTTTTAATGGGCTACAAAATAATATACAATATTATGTAAAAATATAATATATTTATTATAAGAAACATAATAACAAAACAAAAAAAGAATATATAATTAATACTACTACAACATAAAACTTTAATGCGACGGTTGAGCTTGTTTTTCAGCACAAATTTTCTCAAACCGTGGTATCATTAAAGAAATCGTGGTTCTCAGTTCCTTTTCAATCATTAATCGAGATCGATACTTTGTGTTTAAGACAGCTACTGTAGATAAACCAGTATCATATAGGTAAGATGTTACAAATGGCAATAAAATTTCTAAAGCTTTGTTTGTCAAAGTAGGAAAATCGTCCTTTACTCGTAACCAAAACGTAACAATATTATTTTTATCTCGAAACATCTGCTTTAATGTGCTATTACTAGATAAGTCAATTATCATTTCCTGCTCTGCTGTCGTAAGGCCAAAATAATCATATTTTTCAACCACAAATGGGTTTCTAATCCATTCATATTTGGACATGTCAAGATCTTTAAAGTACAACCAGAATTGCTTCCATAGACTGGTCAAATCTAATACTATAATACGAGGAATGGTTGCCAAGTCGAAAATCGCCCCAGAATTAATAAACTCCGGTAAACTTGGGGGTCT
>JAPMOQ010056077.1:0-16367 GCA_026543055.1 Argiope trifasciata
ACACACACACACACACACACACACACACACACACACACACACACACATTATATACATAATGCTTAATTCATTTAAAAGTAAAATGCACATTCAGATTGAAAAAAAAAATATTTAAGTATTGTTTGCAAACAAGAAAATTGGTAGTTTGAAAATTTAGTAGTTAAATGTGAAACTCAAATTGTAGAAAAGCTCGTTCAGAATACAATTTTATCGAAAGTATAGTTAATAACAATAGTTTTAAAAATAAGGTTTCATTAATATTGAAAAGACAGCTTAATTTCGAAATAATTTTAGGTTTTTAGAAACTTATCTTATAATTCATTAATATAAATATTCTGGAATCTTAATTCTTTCCAAATTTTCTACCAAACGTTGCCATTCATGAAGAATCAAAATTTAACTAAATTAATTAATTAACTGAAAATTTCGTATTCTAAAAAATTAGAGAACTCTTAAGAATTAATCATAAGTGCACAAAGTTTTGAAATCCGAGCAAATGAGGAAGTGAATGAATGATTACGAAATTCTTAATATATTTCATGAAACTACTCAAAAATAAAAGTATGTAATTAGGATATGTATGTCATAAATTAGAAATTCCCACAAAGTGCCATCTATATTAATTACTACCTATTTTAAAAGAAAGCAAATGAAATATATTTGGAAATAGAAAATTAAATATTGATATCCATGAAATCATCACTAAATATTTGTGTTCTGGTTAACAGTCGCTATTATTTTCAATAATTAGCATTACTCAGATAATTTTCTATGGTGATTCACTACAAGTTTTGGTTGATGGTAGAAGAATAACTGAAATAAATTCTAGAACTTCCGAAATACATAGTTGTTTTTTTTGCCACATGAAAAGGAATGCAAGAAATTTCAGAGTAAAATAATCGTCTAGATATTTCCCAGAGCAGCCGAGAGAAATCTTAAAAAAAAAAAAAAAAGAACTTCCGACTTTTTTTAGTTGAATTTTGCATAGTCACCGTTGGGAGAAAGAAACATTTTTTTTATTTCATTTGATTTAAATACTTTGTGGAGCATATATATTTAGGAGGGGGAGGGGAAAGTGCACGAGAATTGTGGAATAAAGAAATATATGGACCACAATTTTTATAACACTTTTTTGAAGGTCACCGTGGGTTGATAATAAAGTACTGGCTTCGGAATTTCAAGATTTCTTCTTTAATCCATAATTTATGCAAACGTCTTTATACCTTTTAGATTAGCCATTTATTTACTGACGGTACTTGAAAGTTCCATTTAAATCTAACTTATATCTTTATTATATGACTATTTTTGCTGATTGTGTTCTAAAGAACACGGATAATGTAAACCAAATAATATGAAGTTAATATAAGCTAAAAGTAGGAACTAAAATTATTTAATTAATAATTTAATTAATTAAGATATTTCTGTTAATTACATTTTTTTTTCTTGGTTTCCCTGGGATTATTCTGCAAGAAAACTAAACTACTGGTACAAAAAAGAAGTTGAAAAATGGACGGCGACATAATTCGGTAAATGAAGGGTTAAGCCGGGTCAGCATATGTCCGTCTGCCTGCCGGTAGTGTTTTCGGAACTGGATACAAAGCATTCTGAAGTGCTTTAATAGGTATTGATTTCGCGCAGTAGTTCGCAAACTATAGTGCTGGCTTAAATGTCATCGTCGTATGAATAAAATCCAAAATGATTCAAAATCTACTTGTAGTTTATACGGGACTGGCAGTGTTGAAATATACTCCAGTAGATGCTGATGTGGCTCAGAAGATCGGAAAGGATGTTTTCTTCGTCCCATGACTAAAATCCAAAATTACGCGATGTGTTGCAAAACAGACTTCGCGTTGCTTCAAAGTGAAACTCGGGTAACTAAACTATAAGTAAAATTTGGTATTTTTTTTAAGATAAAATATTTTAAAATGTTTCTATAAAGTTTTCAGAATAATTACATCAATTAAAATTTGGTTTCATTCAAAGGTCACAAAGGCTTTATTTAGACAAAAACAACTCACCCTCCTCTCTTATTTATCGTCTTCACTTAGACATCCGATTCCACTGAATAACCGTCGTGTGACTGACGGTTTGCTTGTTAGTCTGATGTCGTGGACCAGATTCTCTTTCGTTTTTATAGTGTGGAAGCTCGTAAAATGGAGGAGGAAGATAGTTTAAATTTATTTTGATAGAGTTAAATTTAAGTAAATTTCGTGTAACTAAACTACAAGTGAAACTTATTACAAAAACATTTTTAAAAATGTAATCTTTTGCTATAGTCTCAGTCATTACTTCGAACTTAATCTGCAAATATTGAAAATCTGACCTGAGAGGACTTGAATCCAGTATTCCCCAGTTCTTTGTGTATATGAGCAATCGGAGAAATGCTGTCCATTTGGGAAAATACGTTTGGCTCGATTCCGGCTGCATTCGCCGCCAAAGCTCTCGTGACAGGATCGGTCTGTGATTCGAAGTCGGCCATTTTCGACAAGCGCTTATTGGCCATGATGCCGAGCTTCTTGCCAGATTTCGACGTGTAATCCAGCCTCCACCCAGCGCTCTCGAACTCCATGAGTGAAATCCGGTAGGTCTGCAAAAAGAGAACAACAGATGTCTTTTTTCTGATGAGTACACGAAATAATAAGTACAGTTATTTTATGAAAGGACATATTATTCATTTTTAGATTATAGCTAGAAGCATTTTTACTCGGATTGTAACTTGACTCTTTGATTGAGTTAAGGTATTTGACTACGTTCAAAGGAAAATTTTTGAAAACAAAGATTTCTTAACTGAGTTACTGAGATTACTGTAACTTAATTGGTTTCAATTGCATTTCTTAACTACAGGCTCTTAAAGTATTAAAATGTTCTGAAGCCACATGTGTGTTAATGATAATTTGAAAAAAAATATCGTATAGGTTGCATTCGCATACTAATAATAAATGATGCAAATGCATGTCCCTTCCCGACAGACATTGCTTCTTCAGAATGTTTATCATTAAAATTATTAAGCCTTCATTCAGAGATAACAAGAATTATTTCAGCAATAATAGACACAAATACATAACAGTCTTCTAAATGCCGAAAATTAAAATTACAACAGGCTTCCAGTCTTCTACTTTCCTTAAACTATCACGGTGAGGTTTTAGCTCGTAAAGTACGATAGTACTATAACTTTTATCAAACGAGAATGAAAAATACGATTTCAGAAAGCTTCAAATATGAATTAATACAATTTTGTTAGCTGTAGTTCATTATATGAAAAAACGAACTCTAATTGAGTGAGAGTCCAAAATGAAGTATCGACAGTGCCCATCGGATAAGTTAATAGCAAGAAATCCTTTGATGGTATCTTAATTTTAATTCTTTATCTTTTTATTTGGTATCATCTTTGGCTTTGATGGTATCTTTTTTATTATTTTTATCAGATAATGGTTGGGAGTTTGATGATTCTATCCCAAATCTATCGTCAGAGATGGCCGTGTTATGGCAGTCCTAAATTATCATCGAGTTAAGTCCTTGAAAATTGAAATAATTTCGATTGGTTTTGTAATATCCAACTCAAAAAGTATTGAAGGATATTTTTTAATATTATTTTATAATATCCAAAATATTTTTTAAATAAAACAACTTTTTAAAATTACCTTTAAAAGATAAGAAAATCAACAATTGCCTTGAAAGGTAAAAGAAATAAGAAAGCATTTCAATCATTACATATGCCTCATGTATGTAGAAATTTAATTTGCGGCCATTAGTATTCTACATTTAGTTTTATTTTATTGCAATAGATGGCACCAGAGATTCTACAAACACCATAAATCTAATGTCTAAGACGTGTGACGTCGCTTTTTAGTAAAGCGAGCTGTGAGCATTTGCTCGGCAGACAGGGAGAGAGTGGGTCATTCGCTTAGATATCAATACGAGCGGTGGCGAGGTAAAAACTTTGATCTCTAATGTAAATAGCTGTCCTGTCCTGATTGTTAATATATTTTCTTTTAAATATTCTTTGCGGTAAATTAATTTAGCATTTTTATATAAAAGCTTCTTCTCTTCAATCAGTAACCCTAGACACTGATCTGAATATGCATTTTGTCCCATCCATTCCTACATGTATGCTTGAAGTTTTTAATGGAATACATAAATTTTTGTACTGTAAAATAAGCAGATGCTTACCTGTGTACAATGGTCACTCAAAGGCTTCACTGCTTGGACACCAATATCTATCGTAATGATGTTAAATTCATGTGTATCCACTAACTGTCGCTTGTGGAAGTATTTGACACTTCCAGTCTTTTCATTATCTGTTTGCATGAGGACACTCTGAAAAAAGAAAGTAGATAAAATGCTTTAAATAACGATTTATAGCATGAATAAAATATTAAAGATGAAGGGAACATGTTTGATTTCCAACACAAAAAAGATCGATCCTATGTAAGAACAAAAATTTAGAAAAGCAAAGTTTAAAAATCAGTATAGTCAAAGATAGGACAATTTGAAAGGCTCACTCAAAATCCTTTTTAATATGAAACAACTTTAGTAATCAGTGTGATATTCATTTGTTGATACATAGGTAGTCAACAAATGAATATTAAATAATTTTATTAAATATTAGTTATAGTAAAATATTAAAAATTAAAAATAATTTCAAAAAATAAGTGATTTTAATACTGAAACGGTATGAAGCCTCTTAAATGCAATTGGATATTGCCACATCAAAATAAACCACACAAAGCACATGTTAATCTTTAAAAAGTGTTAAAGTGATAAAATTTATTTCATTACTTTTTTTTTCGTTCAATACATTATACAGCAGTAACGACCTTGAATAAATTAGTGGTTTCTCAGAATTCATAGCTCGGACACATTTAAATGATTAAAACAGCTCAGAAGCAATATTAGGATTTTATTCCTATTAGTCTTATTCTTATTAGGATTTTATTCTTATTAGTCTTATTCTTATTAGGATTTTATTCTTATTAGTCTTATTCTTATTAGGATTTTATTCTTATTAGTCTTATTCTTACTAGGATTTTATTCTTATTAGTATTTATTCTTATTCTTATTAAAATTGTATTTTTTATTGAATGTATTATACAACAGTAAAATTTTCCTGATAACTGATACTCTCGGAATTCAAGTTGTAAGTAACTTACTCAAACTGCTCAATAGAAATTTCTTGTTTTGATTGGGAACTAAGCAAAGAAAATTCTTAATATCGGAAATAGTTCAAAAATGTGTTAATAGAACTGTGAAGAAACCAGAGAAAAGGATTATGATTATGATGAATTCTAATTAAAAAAGATTAAATGATAAAAATTAAATGATTCTAATTAAAAAAGAATTTGCTAAGTTCATATAACCCCAATAAGCTTTATTTTGAGAAAGGGCTTTAGAAGGAACTTTCATTTTAAGAAATTTTACATCATTTTCTACAGAAAGTTGATTTGGGTTTTTTTCTCATATTGCGAAAGAAATTTCTTTTTAACATAGTTTTTCTTTATAATATCTTTGAAATTCTTCATGGATTGTTTATTTATTTATTCATGATATTTCGTACAAATCTTTTGAATTTTTATTTATTGAGGTATCTGGTAAATTTATGAAGTCACATCATCCTCATCAGTCCTTATTTTTTTTCAAGATATTTATAGTTGCCATACATTGATGAAAACAATGAGATTGAGTTTAAAAATAAAAATAATAATTAAAAATCCTTTAAAAATTCTTCCCAGGAAGAAATTCTGATAATAATTGAGGCAATACGAAGGAATTTACAATTAAACGGAAATGTGACAGATAATAAGTTTCAATCTGATGCAGAGGTTGAAAAATTTTAGTAATATACATTCTATCAAATGAGTATAAAGAAAAATTACAGACATTTCACAGTAGAGAATATGTATTAAAATCAATAAAGATGAGTGGTCAATTTCAGTCTTCTAACGTTTTTAGCAAATTTGTTTTCAAAATTAAAATCAAAAAATTTTATTTCAAAAGACGTTTTTAATGGACGCGATTTTGTTTTATAGAGACTCAAATGTATCAAAATTTGTTGGCAGCATTTTCTTGTATCAAATCAAAAGGGATCTGTTTCCGAACTGCTGATGGTAACAAACGATCCAACGAAAAGAGAGCACTCAGCACGGTTCCATTTTTCATATCGTCAATATTCATTTTATCCTCCGAATGAAAATCTGAATTATTTTATAGAAGAGTTTTATCTCTTCATCCGATTTCTCACAAGTAGAAAAAAAATGTAACAAAAATATGTAAATAAATATTTTGAAGGTTTTATTGTGTTATTATTGTCTTTAAAATAAGGCACAGTTGATCAAAAACCAAATGCTGTTACTATTCATGACACAAATTTTTCAAGTAGCAAAATTTCGATTATTTAAAGGTAATAGAAACTTTTTTTTATGTTTGTACGCATATGCTCGTCATAATAGCCCTATTGTTGCTTTACAACGGGACGTTAATATAATAAACTAAATTAAATCAATCAAAATTCTTATATTGAGCAAATGAATAAAGTTATTGAAAACATTCTTTTAAAACTATTGGTGGCAATCTTCTAACTTAAGCTTAAAGTAAATAAAAACAGAATTTAGGTTAATTCTTTATATTTTTAACCTCCAATAGATCCTTCACCTGAAATAATGTAGTCATGTTATTTTTTCGATTTGCAATTACTTCATTATCGGAAAAAGAATAACATGCTGCAAAAAATAAGTACTTTGAAAGTATTCTAAGCAATCATTATCATTAGAGAGAGTTGACCCAAAACACAAAAAGTTGTTATTATTCATGATAAAAGTCTTAAAAGATAATAAGTATTGATTATTTAAAAAAATCGAAACTTTGTTTTTGTGTTTGCTTGTATATGCATAATCTAAATCTGGGTGGTGAGACAATTTTTTATGGCAGCAGAATGATATTTAGGAATGCAAACACGAAATAGACCTATATGTATTGAACGTACAGAGGCTCCAAAATACACCTTTCATATACGAATAATACTAAACCAAGAACTTCTATAACAATAAAGACGTACAAGATATATTTAAAGCAATATTTTGAAAAGAGAAGTTGAATAACTAGAAAAATAAAATGCTTTTGCGAAGGCAAGCAACGTTTTGTGACTTTATCAATCGAATTTTCGACAAAATCAACAAAATCTTCTCTATTATGTGCCCTCTTTTAAGACATGTGCCGTTGCCTAGTAAAAATTATGGAAGATATACCTGATAAAATTATCTTCCAGACTTTTTATTTAGATATTTTATCTGAATGCAATATTCTGTATATTTAACATTACAGAAATTACAATTTTTGGTACTGATTTTTTAAAGTTTGATTCGCAAAATGATTCGCAATAATTTTCAGTACAAATTAATTATTAATAGCATTAGCTGTTTTTAAAAACATGCTATAGCGTTTTTTAATCCAATGTTTTGAAACTTCTCATTTTCCGAATTTCACAGAACCTACAGAATCAAGTCCCTCGACTTCTTTCTTCCTTGACTCCATTCAGCTGTCTTATTATCTTGTAATGCTGTCTTATTATCTCCCCAATGATGAAGATATTGAGATTATGCATTCGATGGTGCGTGTCATATTGTAAAGTGTTACGAAAAGTAATGAAGAGAATGCATGAATGACAAAGATGATACTGTGGAGAATATTAAAAAGCCTTCGCAGGAAGAAATGATAATAATATTTGAAAATATAACTATAGTTTATAGTTAATGCTTTGCTTCTTTGCAAAAGTATGAAAATTTCACCTCCAAAATGCAGAATTCCGGACTTTTTTGATTAGGATAGGAATTAAAGTCAATGAATTGGATAAGAGAATTTCTGTGGATTTTTCTAAAAATCTACAGAAATTACTGTTTTACATAATTTAATCCCCTCTTTAATGATTATTGTTTACAAGAAAGAAAGTTTCTGAAATAGAGATGAAAATGTGCACTTAAAATGCCTCAACGAATTCTATAGAAATAATAAAAACTGTTTATATTCAGCAAACAAATAAAAATATCAAAAACATTCTTCTTCAAGACTGTTAAAGGCAGTGTTAATTTAAGAATACAATAAACAACCCTCCAACCCCCACAATTTTGGTCAATTTTCTCATTTTCGTGGATGGTATAGTTAACAAAGTATCTTAAACAACTTTTTATCACTAAGCACTTCTTTTCTCCACAAGTGTTTCATTACTGGAAAAAATGGATGTGTTAAAAACATACACATTTTGAAATTTTACTAAACCAACACTGTCATAAAAGACAGGCACATTCTATCAAAAACCAAACTTATTATTATTCATGTCACGAAATTCCTGGAAAGTAAACAATTAAATATTTAAAAGTTTATTTGTTTGCATGTGTACAACCTTATTCTCAGTTTTTTAAAACTTTCATTGCCTCATGTAATAGTATTACATTGGTAAACATAAATAATTAGCTTTTCTGTCAAGTACTTGTTGTGAAAATGCTCTGAAAAATCATTTAGATTATTTTTTCGAATTAAAAAACAATGTACAATCTATATTTGAAGCAAAATTGTAAGCCATGCAAAAAAAAAAACCCCATACATACAAAGCCATTTATAAGCCATACATGCAAATAAACAAAAGCCATATATACAAAGCTATTTATAAGCCATACATACAAATAAACAAAAGCCATATATACAAATAAACAAAAGCCATACATACAAATAAACAAAAAGAAAAGAAGGTAAAAAGACATTTTTATTCTTGCACTAAAATGCAGAAATTATTTTTTAAATCAAATACATGATCTTCAAAACAAAATTGAAAAAAAAAAAAAATGCGTGCTTCTAGTATTTTCCTAAAAAAGTGGAACAATTATGGGATATTTTTTAAATTTTCATGCATATTTAGAGATTCCTTTTTCAGGATCCTTATTATTTTTAATTTCCTTATAAAATATTTTCAGAGCCTCATGCAAATTCTTTTCAATGTCTTTTTTTTAAATCAAGTATTTTTGACTTTTTAATGCATTTGATTAATGATTAATCACGTTATAATAGTTTTTTTCCAAATTTAAAGGAAAATATTTTGCCATCTTTAAAGTATTTTACAACTCATTATTATAAATAATAATGTATTTAATAATAAAATTTTCTGAAATTCCCCAAAACATGTCTCCTTTTTTGAACCAAAACTAAATAAAATTAGATGATAAATTTATAATCTATGCATTTAAAATAATTGGTAAAATCAAAAAGTCAGTTCCCTGGCCCTTATTCATTCCTTCTAATTCAGCAATTTTATTTCATATAAATGCTAATTACCTTTAAGTATAAAATTAATAATTGCATCTATTCCTTCTCTCCATTTTTGAGATAAATATCAAAAATATTACGTCGCTGTATGTTATCTGTTAGGAAGACTTTGACTAAGTTCGCTAACCCTAATCGCAGTATCAATTTTTCCAATTTTTACTTCATATAAATGATTATGTTTTTGAAATCTGCACTGCTGGCCGTTAAGTTAAAACACTATGAAGAAAGAAAACTACAAAAAAGATATTCCTTCGTATTCAAATAGAATGGCTGAAGACACAATGAGCGAATTTGCAAGCAATTTAGGGATTCGGATAGAAACAACAACAACCCAGGCAACTAAAAGAACCTGCATCTGGGTAGGCATAGAGTTGATTTGGGCTCGGATGACAGAAAAGGACAACTATTTCAATGCTGCTTCAAGTCTAAGCCGCATTTTATCAACCGAATTATCTGGAGATGGGTGACGGCCAAGTTTCACAGCAAAACATGACCATATATTTCCAATGAGTGATAGATCTGGAGACCATGTGGGCCAAGGAAACAATGAAATATAATAAATGTCGAGGAAATTGCATGAAATGCAAAATGTGGCCTGACATTATCTTATTGGATAAGGGCGTTTAGTATGACTCGAAGATAGAGCACAACCATTGGGCATAAGATGTCAGAAAAGCCCCGATCTAAATTAAAATTAAAATCGATCCGAACTAAAAATGTTCGTTTCATGTCACCAACGGCTGCCCAAACCTCACACCGAGTGCAGAGGAAGAATGAACATTCGATATCCTATGAAGATATCGAATGTAAGCAGATGACGAGTAGTCTCCACAGCGCCTCCAGACATGTATACGCTATCAGAACACTACAGGAAGAACCACTACTTGTCCGAAAAGATGACTGTGTGCCACTCCTACATCAGCCTTTGTAGTCCTGCTTATCAGAGTGGCCACCCCTCTCTATCCTGCATTGTCAAGGGAAACCGAATTAACGGTCGTCTTGCTGAAAGTCCATGCTGCTGCTAACTTCACCGCACAGTATCAGTGGATACTTGTAGTGCTACAATCATGTGGTTGTACGATTTTGCATGGTTGACCTCACATTATTCTGTCCTTTCGGATATTAGTCATGTAAGGTTGTTGAGATTCTGTATGATTCTCAGCAGTATATTAATTCCATATTCGCACCACAGTGTTTGAGTTTTGACAGTGCGATGGGCTATACCCTGGAACGATAATTCACATTCTCGATAGCAATCATCCCGAATCTATCGGATTACGACACTTGCTGGTAAGCATTTCTTATTATTCGGCGCATAACACAAAATTCTGAGCAAACCTCAACTTTTATAAAATGCTTTACGAACGATAAATTCACTACACAGTTTTTTATACAGTGCTTCAGATGTGGTTCCTTCCTCCTGAATAGACTAAAAGTCTTGAAATACTAATCATTTCAATATTGAAAACTATTTTTCTAATCATTTCAATATTGCAAACTATTTTTCTAATCATTTCAATGTTGCAAACTATTTTTCTAACTAAACATGTGATTTTGACGGCGGTCAGATCAATCTTTCATCGTGTGGCAATTTTAATGGTCAGCAGCTTATTACTGCAGAAATTTTCTGCTCCCACCACCCACCAGTTTTGAAATATATTAGAAAATAAACTCATAAAAGATCTCTCAATCTTGACAACTGTACTGATTTCTAAAATTTAATTCGCCAATTTGAAAACATTATCAAACACATAGAACTTTTTTGCTTATTATGTAAGTATAATTTAAAGGAATAGTGTAGCAGTTACGTAACTCTTATCTTCTGTTTTGGAAACTAGATGGCGATGCCTGATAGGCTATCCCATATGCCATCCTATAAGTCATTGAGCATTACGAGGTTATTCAGAATGAAATGTGATACTATACTGATAAGCTGCGCTCGTGAATGTCTTATCTTTGTGTTTGTTCAGTGTATGAATGTGGTTATTTAAGAAATGTTCCTGAAAACATAAGTCCTGTTGCTTCCAGCACAGATCATAATAATCTACATTCCGCCACAATAGTATTTTCATTTGTTGTCACGTAACTCTAGAAAGTTACTTAATTAATTCTATTAATATATGAGAGAACAGTTGGTAACCGAAGGCGGTCAGTTAATGTTAAAATATTGCTTTGTCATCAAGAATATATAATTGTATACAGAATTCCAGTTTAGCAAATAGCGTGTGAAAATTCACCTTTGCTAAAACAAATTCTGTAAAAGCTCATAAAAGTATAAAGCTTTTATGATAAAAGTTCATAAGATATACTTTGATAAGTTATTTGACATAGCTTTTCGAAAGTAGACAGTAATAATTATAAAATTTCAATTAATTTTTCAGTATTAAGGGAGAGATAACATTTTTAGTATGATGCATAAATGATACGTCTCGGAGCACATAATTTGGATCCTGTCCAGCATACATTTGGAAATTGCATTTCGCCAACATAAACCGTCACACCAAACCAAACTGGAGGAAACCTTTCTGAATGCTGAAACTATGATTACGGCTGGTACTAAGTGCTTTTGTTATCAAACAGTCTACCTTCCCAAGGGACAAGAAAGCGGGGTTGTTAGAGATTTGATTAACAACGCATTAAAGCATCCGAATGACAGCTACTTACAATCCTTTTTTGGGTTAATATGTCAGCTTAGAGAATTAGAACGTAGACCTATATTCAGAGAAAAGTTGTACAGTTGGATATTAGATATTAAATACATTTTTTTAAATGAACTCAGTCTGAATATCCATAATAATGAATGAGCAATTAGATAGCTGTTAGAACAACAAAGATGATAAAGAGATTGACAGAAAACTGCTTTACTTTGTTCCAAACGTACAGGCATTATTTTTTTTAATTAATGAAAAATGATCTTTTATAACGGAAATTAGATTAGTTTTACTCAGTACATAATTGAAAAGGCCTCAAAGTTTAGTTTTTATCAGAATTATATTCTCACAATCGTCTATCGGAGATGTATATTTCAAGTTATAAATGTATTTCAAACGAAGCAGACATTCTCAGACCTATATTCAGAGAAAAGTTACATGGCTGGATGTTAGATATTTAATACATTTTGTTAAAAAAATGAACTCAGTCTGAATATCCATAATAATGAATTAGCAAATAGATAGCTGTTGGAACAATAAAGATGATAAAGAGATTCCCAGAAAATTGCTTTTCTTTGTTCCAAACGTACACACATTAATTTTTTGTTCAATTCCTGAAAAAAAATGATCTTTTATAATTGAAATTAGTTTAGTTCTAATTAGTATATAATTAACACTGCCACAATGATAAATTTTTTTCAGAATTATATTTACACAATCGTCTAACGAAGATGTATATTTCAAGTGACAAATGTGTTACAAAGTGAAGCAAACATTCTCATTATAGTATTTTTGAAAATAGGAAATCAGCTTTATAAAATTATCACCAAAATTTTCACCAAACTTAGAGCCACTGATCAGATATTCCTTCAGAATTCTTTCAAAATATCTGTGAAATTCTCTTCCTTATCATGAAAGTGGCTGATACCTTTCAATTCATAAAAATACTTTAGTTTAATGTTGCTGTTACAGAAAGTAAATACTGAAGACAATGAATACAGCATTACTTTCTAATCTCAATGAAAGTGAGTGAATAATTTTTTAAGCATTTCTTTTAATTGAAAGCCTTTCACTTTTATGGTATATTTTATAAAATTGCATTAAAAAGTTATCACTTTTAAAAATTTGCACACTTTAAAAATGAATCGTAGTATACATTTTGTACTACGATTGCGTACATTTTGTATTCAGAGTACGGCATATTGTTTTTTTAAAGACACTGATGTGTTTATTGAAATTGTTATTCTCTAAATTTATATAAATTTATAATTTTAATTATTATTATACCATCAATTTATTTATCTATTAACATTATTGCTTTCATCCAGGTACTATTCAATATATCTTTTAATTATATATGTTTTTAAGCTAAAAATGGTAATTTTAGCTTTAAAAATGCAATTGCCTTTTTTTTAGACATGCTTTTTTGTATTTTTAGTTGTTTAATTTTTATTGTAATCTTCACAGTCTCGGATTAACCACTTGACATAAGAATTTACATTACTTCTTAATTAAATCACGAATTTAATAGCTTCCTAATTGGAATATTTACTAGTATTTTAATTCCTTTAATAATAATACGTTTCGAGTGACTTTTTTCATTTTGAATTATTTAATACTTTTCACTTAATTACAGATTAAGAATTAAAAATTCAATCATTCGGTGCGCGCCTCAGACACGTCATTGTATGCCAAGTGGTTAAGTGAATTCCATTGTATCAACATTGCAACGCATTACTTTACATTCATTCTGGAGCTTATATCAAGTTATTAAGCATAAAAATTTGTCTTATGGAAACTTATCATGGCTAGATAATGCAGGGTGAGCCAGAGAAACTTACCTATTTGAAAAAACTTCCAAGCGGTGAGTTGGGTGGGTAGAGGGGTGATATGAATCGCTACTGGAGGGAAAAGTTCCCAAGTTTGTTTCTCTCTGTAGTCGGTTGCCATCATGCTCTGGTTCAGAGAACAGCGGACCTTCGCCGTTGATAGCTTTTTTTCTAACGGTCGCTCTTCTGTTGCTACGCAACGTGCCTTCCACATTCGCTTTGAAATTCCTCCTCACAGACCCGTTCCTGGCCGTCATTCTATTCTGTCGTGGATTAACTCGTTTTGGAAGTGTCGCTGAACCCAGAAATGGACATCAACGGATCACCAGAACTGCGGAAGAGGCCGAAAGAGTGAGGCAGTCAGTTCTGCGTTCTCCCCGGCGTTCGGCTTGCAAAGACAGAGCTGCTCTGGGAATTTCTGATACCACGCTTTAACTAATTCACCATCAAAACCTTAATCCCTATAAATTGGTCGTTGGGCAAGAATGGACTGAACGCGATTTTGTTGCCAGTCAAAATGCTTGTGAAATGCTGCTTGACCACCAGCCTGAAGACGTGGTGGTTTTTTTCAGTGATGAGGCTCACTTTGAAATCCCTGGCTTATGTCGATCAACCACGGACAATAGTTCACCTCAAGAACAACATTCTCGACTCCATTGCCAACATACCTATTGATATGCTGTAAGGAGGGGACACAAGCTTCAAAACTCGACTTAATCAGTTTATGTGCAATAAGGATTACCATTTAATAGATGTCATTTTCAAAATTATATATAAAAAGATGGGCTATTGTATTCTCAAATAAAAAAGAATTAAAACAATAACTGAAGTACTTTTGTTTTGACCTTTTCAATAAGTAAGTTTCTCTGGCTCAATCTGTATATGAACAGAGGCATGACGCTTGAGCTACGTTTTAGTTTTGTAGTTTATTAGTGAAAGCGTTTATTTGATTTAAACGATGGCTTACCTTCACATTATCTCCCCCAATTGGATTCGAAGCCAGATTCGTTTGCGTCTCGTTATCTGTGATCTCTGGCTCTTCAGCATCGTCTTCTAGAAGGGTTTCTAAGTCTTCTTCTGTAAAATGAACAGCATCCGTTTGGATGATTTTATCAGCAAGAGAGGGAGCTGTACCAACCTAAGATAAGACAATATATTTGAATCCGACGTAGAATGAAAGCTAATTGTTTACGTCAAATCACACTAATAATTTATTCACATGAATAACGCAATTATTATTATTATTTTAAATTTCAGAAAAAATGTCAAGACAATAGTAATGTCAAATACAGATGCTCCTCTAGCTATAAGTAAAGACCTACACTGAAGTGACAAAAGTCATGGGATAGCAATATGCAAATATACAGATGGCAGTAGTATCGCAGCGAAAAAGTATAAATGCGCAGTTCGTTTTCCAGAGCTTTCATTTGTGTTCAAGTTATTCATGTGAACAGGTTTTCGTGATTTATGGCGGCACGAAGAGAATTAACAGACTTTGAACGTGGAATGTTAGTTGGAGCTAGACGCATGGGTCATTCCATTGCGGATATCGTTAGTGAATTCAACATTCTGAGATCCACAGTATCAAGAGCGTGCCGAGAGTATGAAATTTCAGGCATCACATCCGATCATGGACAGCTCAGTGGGCGACCACCTGCACTTAACGACCGATACCGCCGACGTCTGTTTAGAATGGTCAATGTTAATAGACACGCAACACTTCATCAAATAACTGCAGGAATCAATGTGGGACGTACGAGGGACGTGTCCGATAGGACTGGGCGACGAAATCTGTCTTCCTTGGGCTATGACAGCAGAAGATTGACTCGAGTGCCTTTACTGACAGCCCGACATCGCCTGCAGCGACTCTCCTGGGCTCGTGAGCATATCGACTGGTCCCTTGACCAGTGGAAAACCATGGCGTGGTCAGATGAGTCACGATTTCAGTTGTTACGAGCTGATGGTAGAGTTCGAGTGTGGCGCAGACCCCACGAAGCCATGGACCCAAACTGTCAGCAAGGCACTGTTCAAGCTGGTGGTGGCTGCATAATGGTGTGGGCTGTTTTTACATGGCATGGACTCGGTCCTCTGGTGCAACTGAACCGATCATTGACTGGAAATGGTTATGTTCAGCTGCTTGCAGATCACTTGCAGCCTTTCATGGACTTCACGTACCCACACAACGATGGGATTTTTATGGATGACAATGCGCCATGTCACCGGGCCAGAACAGTTCGATTTGCTTTGAAGAACATTCCAGACAATTCCAGCGCATGATCTGGCCACCTAGATCGCCAGATATGAATCCCATCGAGCATTTATGGGACATCATCAAAAGGTCCGTTCGTGCCCAAACTCCTGCACCATCCACACTTTCACAACTATGGACGTCTATACAGACAGCATGGCTCAATATTCCTGCAGAGGACTTCCAACGACTTGTGGACTCCATGACACGTCGAGTTGTTGCACTTCGCCGGACAAAAGGAGGATCGACACGATATTAACAGTCATCCCATGACTTTTGTCATTTCAGTGTAAAATCTAATAGTGTATGAATATGTGTCTGCCCTTATCT
>JAPMOQ010056080.1:0-23933 GCA_026543055.1 Argiope trifasciata
GTTTTTCAGTGTAGATGGCTAGAGAGACGGTCGTTTTTCAAAAATGTCTTTTTCGAATTTGATACAAAGACCGTATACTAAATTTCAATCATCTAGCTCAAAGCTTTTCTCATTGCAGACGGCTAGAGAGACGGTCGTTTTACATAAATGAGTTTTTAGAATTCAAGGAGATCTAAAACGTGGAGATTCATCAAAATCTCGAATTCTAATTTTTTAACAATTACATACTTTCTTTATAATACGTAAAAATAAGTAAAGAAAATAAATTCAGAATAGCATTACGAAAAGAAATAATATTGTGATAGAAACCAAACGATAGTAAATAAAAAAAGTCTTTTGCAATCCACGAGTTCCTACAAAATATCTAACCAGCCAACTCGTTTGATTTATGAGTTTCCTGCTTGTGATACTATTTAAATGGTAGCCGAATCATATTTTTTTTCAAACAAATATGCGCAGTTCTCGTCCTCTCTCTGCATTCAAATATATAAACATCATTCAGCGCAGATTTAAGCCTACTCTATTTTATACCAAGCTTGTTTGTGGTGACATTTATGGGTTCTCATGATGGATACGCTAGTTGATAAAACTTAGGAATCACCATAAAAGTCTACGGATGACAAATTTTTACTGCTGCCTGTATTTTCGAAATAAATTATTTCTCTTGCTTTGAATTTTTTCTTTTGTACCATTTGAATAAGTTGAACATTGAGTGATTAATATTTTCTCTGTTTTCGAAAACTAAGAAGCAAATTGTTTTGTTTTTATGATGGACTTTATACTAGATATACGTAAATATATTTTAGCAGCTGCTTATCCTAATAGATGAAACTTTTGAAATTTTAAAACTTCGATTTTTTTCACCACAGGAGGCATCGTTTATGTACAAAGAATAAGCTCTAAGAAATACACCAGTCTACATCGCGGCACAAAAGTAGAAGAGACCAAAAATTTTCCTTTCAGTGCTTTTACAATGAGAATTTGATATGTGCAGATTTAGGGAAGAGAATATTATGTGTTTTTGAAAGAATGTTGTAATCATTGAGGATTTTCATCCCTTCACTCGGATCGTAATAAAATGATGAAGTGAACTATCTCAAGAAAAGAATAATCATGTAAAAAATGAATGATTTACACTGTTTTTAAGATTATCATACATACCATACATTTTACTTCAGGTAATAAATGTAATAAATGCAATTAAGGTATTCGATTACGTTAAAAACATTATTTATGGACTACATTGGCAAATTATTTTTATATATTTCAGTTCAGACTTTCCTCTATCCAAAACAATTTATCTTTTCTAGGAAAATGGTCTGACTTATCATCCGGGGAATTTTAAACAAATCATATTTTTCATTATTAAAATTTGTCCGTAGCTCTGATTTTCTCAAAACTTTAATTTTCATACAAATTCTCCACCGATAGCGTGATATATCAAAAACTAAAAGAGCCATTTGCATAAAAATTCCAGCATGTGTTTTATACGTTATGGGCAAGGAAATGAACGATAAATTTTATTGTCAGTGAATCGCTTTTTTATTTATTGGTGTTTTTAGAAAAATTAAATTGAGAATTGATGGGGAAAAAAGCATTTATTCGTGTATTTTTACCTGTAACTTCTTTGCATCTCAAAATGTTTCTTAGATTTCGGTTCATTTCATTCATTATTGTATTCTATAACTTTTGTGCAGAGAAAAATAGGATTACTGCATTACAATTTTCTTCAGAATGTTTGCCGTTTTGGTTCAATTTCACTAAAATATACTACCAATTTTCCTATTTCTCAAAATATATAGTATTTTAAAACAATGTTGTTGTATTTGTAGTGTTTATATTTGACAACACATCCAAAAACCAAAAATGGTTTTTAAAGTATACAATTTTTCAAAAAACTTTTTAAGAACGTAGTCGGATACCTTAATTTAGAAATACTGAAAATAATTTTAAGCTTAAAACTATAAATTTAAAATTAAATTAGACTGTCAAAGCATACGAGAAAAGTTTGGGGTAGGGGACTGGATACCCCTGTTAGTTTTTGGTAATTATTCTGAAATTAGTATTGACTATTTTGGTTTGAAAAATAGTATTTAGAAAACAAGTTAGTATTAAGTATATCAAATTAGCATTGACATTAGTAAACAACAATATATAAAAATATTATTGGTCTTCTCCAAAAAATTATCTATTATGATGATAATCCATATAACCGTTTTCCAGCCTTTCAGAATGCCCCTGAGTACCCACCAAGCACAGCAGAAGCGCATAGATTGGGAACTGTGCAGGAACCATACAAAAGGGTTATTTTAAGGCTGATCTGCAACTGGGACTTCTTCCTAATAAGCATGGTCTACGGTAAGTGCGCCTTGTCTCTTCAAATAAATAAACATACGTCATATTCACGTTAGATTTAATACGTCATATTTTTGATTATTGCAATCATATATCTCAATAAAATTGATGAAGATATAGAAGATGTGGATAGACAATTGACTCTTGCTAAGAAGTTAAATCTTTCCAATGACCAATTGTATAAAAAAATTATAAATATGCACCAATTTCATTGGAATTTTAAAAAAATTACCTGATTACAAATAGATTATGAATAATAGAAGTAGATGATGAGATAATCAATAGATGATGAGTTGTAGAAAGTTAAGAATTCGCTAACAATATTTTTCTCCGAAGAATAATGCAAATTGGACTATTCATTTTGGTCAACAATCATAACGATCTAAAAAAATTATTAAATTATTTAAGAATTAACTGATTTAAAATATTTATATCGAATAAAGGCGACAACAGATAGAGACGTATACAAAGCATAGCTGAATAGAGAAAATGTCAAAGTTTTATTCAAAACATTCTATCTGATTTTTATTTGTTATGCTACAAACCTCAAATCAGAAGTCCAGCTCATTCTAAGAGTGATATAACTGGTCCTTGACTCACTGCTTTGGAAATTTGACTTTTTAGATCTCCAGGAATATTAAGTACTAGCTGGTACACTTCGTGTTGCTCCCGCATAAGAAATAATCTCGGAAATATCGTTTGGAATTTGAAATACTCATCTTGTTTAGTTAAGAATGATGGGAAGAATTATATTTATTTTCTTGTCGGCAATGAATACATTTATTGAAATTGAAGGGTATATAAAAGAGATATATAAATAGTATTTATTCATTTTTTTAAATTCTATTCTACAATCAAATATTCATTTTTATGTATTAGATTTCTGTATTCTTTTAGAATTGTAAAGCTCGGTGTTCTTTCAGAATGGTAATGAAAGAAACTATTTATTACATCGCTTGATTCATTTAATATTCCTTCAGAATTCTCAAATTTCATTTCAGAAAATGTGATTAAAATATTTTCTTTTAAAATGGATTAAACGTAGAAAATATATTTGTACCATAAAATCTTTAATATAGTTGAAAAGTTAATTTTTTGAAAACTAAGATGGTTCAAAATTATTTTTATTGTAATGTTTCCGAATTACTGGAAAAAAAGCAAAACTTTTCTTAAATATTTAGTTAAAATTTCATACCTACAGGATTGGTTTTCCTAAAACTTTCTCGCACACTCTAATAAAACTATTACCTCAGAGAAAGACTTACATTTATTTACATACTAGCCGCCTTTGGCGACCAGCTGGTTCGCCATGAGTAATGCGTTCTAAAATTTTCAATTAAATCATATATTCATTTGCCAAAATTTAAGAAAGAGTTAAAGTTAAAAGATTCAGTTATTAGTAGTTAAAGAGTCGGTAACTTTATTCGGAAAAACTTTTTCAGTTTAATGCTCTAATAATTTATCGATTATGCTTCCAAAATATTAAAAATGTTTTTTTCGGTGACATTTCCAAAATGTTAAATATGTTTTTTAAAGAAAGCGAAAAAAGGAAAAAATTATTGAATTAATGATACAGATATTGCAAACGATTATAGAAATATGCCATTAAGTCGGGATTTCAATGCATATCTTGTCTAAATTCAATCAGGTTTACTGTAAACAAAGATAATTTATGGACTTAAGTATATAAATATTGCAAACAATCATAGAAACCTTTGCTTTGCATTTATTTTTTAAGAAAATATCACATTTTATGTTTCTTTTATTTTATCCGGTCACGTGCTAAAAGTTGCATATCTTTAGATTTGATTTGCGATGATAGTTTTTTTTTATTCGAACTTCCGGCATTCTTTTATTTTATCCAGTCACGTGCTAAAAACATGGTTAAAATATTTCTTTAAAAATTCGTTAAAAATAGAAGCTTACGTCATAAATTTAAAAAACTGATACCGTTAGAAAGCTAATTTTTTAATCTTTAAATTGATATAAAAATCATGTTTGTGCAATAACATTTTCGGAAGTCATAGCTGAAAAACGTCGAAATTTCGCTTAAATTTTAATTAATTCAAATTCTAATTAAAAATTCGAAAAAAGGGCTGCGAGGTGCACATTCCCGACCTCCAAAGTATACATATACCAAATTTGGTAGCTGTAGGTCCAATGGTCTGGCCTGTAGAGCGCCAACACACACACACACACATTGAGCTTTATTATAAGTATAGATATAGACAATAGCTACGAAATATTGACGTCTAGCTTGAATTTAGCATCTTTATTGAATCTGTTGTGTCTCCTAGGTGAGTTATTTGGCGGTTAATCCATGGTTAATACAAGCTATCTGAAAATATTAGATGAGTACTTAAGATCCATATACGAATGGATCTGACAACATTTTTATACTTTAGATGACTGTATTATGCCTATAGCCTTCGCGTAAGTGCAAGCAATAAGTTGTCGAAATTTTATCGAAATCGGAGGAGTGATACGGCAGCGCATAAGAGACATATAAACAAATATTCATTTTTATTTATACAGATAAGCATTAAGCGCATGCTATGCCAAATTTCCAAACTGTCTGCGTTTAATTTTCTCATATACAAAGTATTTTAGTCATAAAAAAATCGAAGGGGTTTTGATGAATCTTCACATTTCAGAATTCCTTGAGTTAAGAAAACATATTTTTTTCATGTATCTGTCTATCTATGAAAATTAAACTCAAATTCCTTTGAGCTTTCTTGGCAAATGGAGTTTTAACCAATTTTCAGATTCCTATCAACGTTTAAATGAAATCCATTCATATGAATTTTATATGGTTGACTGTTCGATTAGATATGAACTGAAAGATTTGGGAAAATTAAGAATTAAACAAATAAAATTTGGTATTGTTTTTGTTGTTAATTTTGGCACTTTAAAAGTCCCGCTGACAGAAAGCTGTCAGTGATTTAAGCCTTAATTAGAGTCCTTTGTTTTACATCAGCGTCAACTGGGCTCAAGAGTACGACTTAGCTACTTCGCATTCGCTTGCACAACCCCTTTTTACAAGGGGGTACATTCACACTGCTCACAGATAGAAAGAATAACAACCATGCCAGAACCGGGACATCCATATCAAGAGGAAGATACGCTACCCTTATGCCAGGACGCTGGCTAGGTATTTATTAAAGAAATTTAGTATCTAAAATGTTAATTCACATTAAATTCTAAGCGTAATATGTCGAAAGCTGTCAATCTGTCGTTCTATACTTTCGGATGCGTTAACTCATAAAAAATAATTTTAATCAATGAAATTAGGTGTATTATCTAGTGATTACATGACAAAATTTTGTTTTATTCAGTCAGTAAAGGTCAGTCAATAAAGTAAAGGTTCAGTCAGTAAAGTAAAATACATAATTGCATGACAGATTCAGTAAAAATTTTTGATTCACCCTAAAGATTGATATCGCGGAACTGTTATTTGAGAATGCCCTCAAAGGCATTTGTGCCCTTTCCAAGGCTTTAACAAGGCCGCAGTGGCCTGGTGGTAAAGTCTCGGTTTCAAAACCGGAGGATTCCAGTTCGAGGTCCTATTTTCCCGAAAACCCGAGATGTAAGCGGGTCTGGTGCACGTTAAATCCTTCAGAACCAAATGTCCTCCCGCTGGTGTAGTGTGGAAGTTTGGAGAGGAGGGTTCCAGATCAGGTGTCGTCCTCATCATCTGACCGTAGTTCAAACTCGAGAGGTCCATCCCAAAATAGCCCTAGTGTTGCTTCAAAATGGGACGTTAATATAACTAAACCAAGCCAAGGTTTTAACTTTTATGCCGGGTAGACTTCTAAATCTTAAAATGGAGAGCAAGTGAGACCTCGACATTTGGTTCTGTTTGTATAATTAAAATGATTATATTAGAAAACTTTTCGGATACGCTCTTCATTTTTATCTAGCGTGCGAGGACGATCGGTTTTTTTTCTTTACATTGTGCTTTCTTTGATTAGAACTTGGGATCGTTGAGTCCATAGTCGCGTAACATAACCGCTAGACTCGTGTCCAGAAGTTGTTATCTGGCTTATGAACTTACCACCACATTATTCCCATTCCATTGAGTTTGAGGTGAGAGGAACAATGTTATCTCGCGAAGTGTTTTTAGCGGTCGACGAACGTTTTAATTGCGCCAAGCGTTATGGCGGGCGACAAACCTTTTTGTTGCGACAGGCATTATGGCGGCTTTTGCTACCGGTAGAGGGAGCCAAGCAGGTTACGTTTGTTAGTTCAGAACCTGGGACACCAATGTGAATTCTTGAGGTTTGAACTCGGGATCATTGAGTCCGTAGCCCCGTAACATAACCGCTAGACTCGTGTCTGAAAATCCTTATCAACCTTATGAACCTACCACTACATTACTCCCCCTCCAGTGAGTTGTATGTGAGACGAACGATGTTACCGCACCAAGTGTCTTTAGAGGGCGACGAACGCTTTAATTGCGCCAAGCGTTATGGTGGGCGAGGAAAGTTTTTTTTTTATCGCACCAATCGTGATGGCAGGAAACGAACGTTTCTGTCGCGCCAAGCGTTATGGCGATTTTTGCTGTCGGTAGAGAGAGGCGCGAAGTTTGCGTTTGTTAGTTCAGAACCAGGTTCACCAAAGTGCACTCTTGAGGTTCGAACCCGGGACCCTTGGGGCTGTAGTCGCATAACATAACCGCTAGACAAAATTGTATACTCATGTCCAGAAATTGTTATCTATTTTATGAGCTTACCATCACAGCATATTCAACTGCCTTTTATGAATTGATTTTTGTACAAATTGCAGATCTATTTATCTCTAGGCGAGTGTCATTCAATTTATGATGAAAAGTGCGCTGTAATGCTCCAATAAATTCGCTCATTGGCATACTGCAACATAGAGAATCACTTTCCTTTCCTATAACCTATTTTCTTGTAAAGAAACCATTGTCAAAAGTAAAACTGCCATTCCCAGTAAAGTTGACAAAACATGTCAATTTTATTGGGATTATCCGAATACAAAAATGTGATATACCATTCACAAAGATTATAATATCCAGTGATGTATTGAATGCGCCTTTATCTATGGTAGTTCATTAGCTATAAATATTTTTTTTTCCTTTTCTGCTAATTCTTTTTTACATAATCTTGCTAATCTGCAAAATTTTCTTTAAAGTGAACTTATTATCTGTCAATGTCTTATTCTCTCTCAAATTAGCTGCTCAAATTTTTCAATTATGATTGCCAAGAGAAAAACCATAATGATTTAACATGAATAATATATACAAATTTATCCAAATTTCGTAAATCTTTATTAAAAATGCAAAATGTCGTATATTAAAACCTCTGTTTGTTTCAAATTCTTCAGTAGATGATTTTAAAACGCTAACAAATGTCCTATCTCCCATGTCAAAATGTAAATGATCTTCTAAAGTAAACAGTACAGTGAAACTGTTATAATTATGCTTCTTAAAATTCGAAAACATTTTACATTTTAAGCAGATTTAAGAATTTTAATTTTTTAACTTTTATAAGTTATGCTTTTTTAAAAAAAATTTAACACATCATATTCCAAATAGCCATCTTGCTTTTGACTATTATAATGACTCAGCATTCATTGAAAGTTTAGTGATGTACTGGATAATGGAGTTTTCCCAAATAAAGTTTGGGACCTACGCTTTTAAATACCAATAAAAAAGATAATTTCTTTTCATTCAATGATTTAATTATTCTTCTTTCATTTATCAATTTCATTTAATTATCAAATACTTACTATTCCAACGAGGTACCTATAAACATGCTCATTAATAAAGTTCATTATTATGGCTTGCGAATCATATGATAAATGAAACTGCACATCCCTAAAATGCATGATTAATTCCACTGTACTAGAACTTGACCTTCGAGACTAGAATGTCGTACCCAAGCGTCATATTCATATTCTGTTTGCTAGATATCGATATATTTTAAAAATTACGTAAAAATAAATTATTTGGGGTTTAGTACATTAATATTGGTATTTTAATACACTATTGATATTAACCTTTAATATTATGATTTAATAACCTTTTTATTTATAGAATAAATTTATATAATATGAGAATATTTAAATTAGAGACAAATAAGCTAAAGAAAAATATAAATAAAAACTGAACTTAAAATAAAACACACACAAAAAAAGAATTTATTACCTCTTATTTTTCTGCTTGAAAATATCAAATTGATGAGGAAATTCATAAAAGGATGGCATTTTATTTAATATAAATATTTAACTATCAAAAATAATAGAATAGATGTTTTTAAAAATTTTAAAAAGTTGGAAAAGGGGAGAAAAGAAAAACAGCCGCCGGATTTTGCGAAGTTTGAAGTGAAAAGAACTTGAATTCTTATCAGAAAAGCCTTTCTTATCATTGATTTCAAACTCAATGAATGTTATGCAGTCATGCAAAACAATTATGCTGTCTTATCCAGATTATTCAAATTTATAAGTTATATAAATGACATAATTTTAGTAAACTGTACTGTGTCATCGCAAACACTTCGTCGACTTTGTTCGTTGATTTTACGATCGCAAAAACTTAAAGAATTTCATTTCATTACATTCGAATTAAACTTTCCAAAAGAATTGTGATTAAAAGTTGCTACTTTTTAGTTTTATTCAAATTATAAGGTAAGACATTTATTCAAATTATAAGGTAATTATACGTAAGTAATTTTGCCAGATAACAATTGATGAAGATTTAAAATAAATCTTTATAAAAATTTAAAAAGACTATAAAGTTTTTGCAGGAATCTACTAGGGGAGTGAATGTGAATCAGGTGTTAGGAATGGTTAGTAGTATGTTTATGCACTATACAATTAAACTGGCTTTGAAAATGAGAATCTTCATCTTTGCCTATCCTATTGGTCTAAGACTACTAGGGCCATCTTTCTCCACTCTGAGAAACAATATTCCCATTCACAATTTCTACTTTCCAAATACTGCAGCTTGTAATTTTTTTTCGGCTCATTCCACTTACAACTGTCGCTTATTAAGCCAGCAAGTGTTTTTAGTCTGACAGTGGAAGCACTGGATCAGTCAGCAAATCGGCGAACTGTGCGCTGTCTTATTTTTCACATTTCCATAGCCTATTTTATCATATAGTACATGAACATTCAAATGACTATTTCTCATCCTTGATTATTGAGTACAATCTTTGAAATTATGCTTATTTTAGCTCTGCCAAAGCAATAGGATAGGCAAAGATGAAGATTCTCATTTTCAAAGCCAGTTTAGTTGTATAGTGCATAAACATATTACTAACCATTCCTAACACCTGATTAATTAATTAATTTTTTAGTACATGAACATACTTCTAACTCTTCCTAACATCTGATTCATGGGTACATGAACATACTACTACCCATTCACTTGATTCATGAGTTAATTGTATTGTGCGCAAACATACTACAAACCATTCCAAACACTTGATTCATGAGTAAACATGAAATTATGTGATTTTTGCTCTGTCGTTTTGGTGGAAATAAAGACTTTAATATGGTTCCTAAGATCACTTTTTTATTTTACAGCTGCATTCTGGACCTATTTTGGGAAAGAACTTGCCATCACTCTTACATCGCTTAGGACTAAATCTTTCCCACATATATGAAATAAGGATACACATTTAGCAACTTTACTATACGGAATGAGGAATATATAATACTATATATATTTACTATAATAAATGAGGAAACCTTCCAACTCACTGGTGGGGGAGCATTGTGGTGGGAAGTTCATAACCCAGATAACAACCTCGACACATGAGTGTACACTTTTGTCTTGGCATTTATGTCACATGGCTACGGACCCAATGGTGCTGAGATCGAACCTCAAGAATGCAATCCTGAATCTACAAAACAAAGCTTTTCGAAATGATTTTTGAATACTAGTTTGTACTGTATATGGCCAAAAGCTATGGGAAAAAATAATGAAAGTTAATTTGGTTAGAGTAGATTTATTAAATGATTTTTCTTTCATAAAGAACTAGCTGATACCCGGCGCGTTGTTACCGCAGAAGAAATAATTTTGGAAATATCTTTTGACAATTCTACTTGTGGCCGAGATGGCCTGATGGTAAGGTTTTGGCTTCAGAACCGGAAGGTTACAAGTTCAAGACCCCATTCCACCGAAGAAACGCCGTGTGAGCGGGTCTGGGGCACATTAAATCCGTCGGGGCCAAATGTTCTCCCGATGGTGTGGTGTGGAAGTTTGGAGAGGAGGGTGCTGGCTCAGACAAGTGTGGTCTTCGTCATCAGACCTCGGTTTAAAGTTATGAGGTCTGTCCCAAAATAGCCCTACGGCTGCTTAAAAATGGGACATTAATATAACTAAACAAAGCTGAACTCTGTTTTTTCAAAACGGTTTCATATAAAAGAATAAATTCCAAAAATTTCTAAGCCGGGGCTTTGGAAAATAAAAACGAACATTTTGTCATGTAGAAAATCGATTAATCAACGAATATGTCGTTCAAAAAGAAGAAAGGGGGAAATAATTAAGCAGAGCTTTCAAAAATTAAAAATAACATTATGCAATGTAGAAGGTCAAATAATCAACGTATATGTCGTTAAAAAGCAAGAAGCAGAAAAATATTGATGTTGAACATTTCTTTTCTAGTGTTAAAAATAACAGAAAACGACTCTGGTAATTAATCGATTTAAAACTCTGGCGGCTTTTTGATAATCAAGATAATACCGATGACGCAATTTCAACCATAAATCAAAAGATGTCACCACATCAACAAAAATATTTGGCTGAAAATTCTCAATTCACTATTGCAGGCTTCTCATCTCGTTGACTGTACATCTTTGTTACAGAAACGTTTTTTTGTTTTTGCTCTGTCGTCAGTCAGCATTCATCTCGCCAAGTAAGGGTGAAATGAAAAATAGAAAAAGGGCCGTTTATTATTATCATTTTTTACAAAGCAGCTCATAGAAACCATATACAAGTTTTGTAATAGTAAAAAAAAACTAGTCAAAAAGGAGATAAAGTTCAATTAAATAATTTTTAAAGCATATGAACTCTTTTTAGGAAGAAGTTTATAGAAACCATATACAAGTTTTGCATTGGTAAAAATATATCTAGTAAAAATCAAAAAGAAGATAAAAACACAAGTAAAAAATAATTTCTTAAGTACAAGAAATCTTTTTACGAAGCAGCTAATAGAAACCATACACAAGTTTTGTATTGGTAAAAAAAATTCAGTAAAATTCAAAAACAAGATGAAAACTGAACCAAGGAATAATTTTTAAAGCACGCAAACTTTTTTGATGAAGTAGCTCACAGAAGTCATATACAAGTTTTTTATGGCTCAAAAAACTTCCAGTAAAATTTAAAAAGATAAAAACTCAACAAAAGAATAATTCTTAAAGTACAAGAGTTCGTTTTACGAAGCAGTTTATAGAAACTATATACAAGTTTTCTTATTGGAAAAAAAAAATTCCAGTAAAATCCAAAAACAAGATAAAAACCCGACAAAAGAATAATTTTTAAACTACAAGAATTATTTTTACGAAGCAGTTCATAGAAACCACATACAAGTTCTGTATTGGTAGAAAAAAAATCCAGTAAAATTCAAAAACAAAATAAAAACAAAACTAAGCAATAATTTTTAAAGCACACAAACTGTTTTTATGAATCAGCTCACAGAAATCACAAAAACGTTTTGTATGGCTAAAAAAACTTCCAGTAAAATTTAAAAAGAAGATAAAAACTCAACTAAAGAATAATTCTTTAAGTACAAGAATTCGTTTTACGAAGCAGTTTATAGAAACCATATACAAGTTTTCTTATTGGGAAAAAAAATTCCAGTAAAATTCAAAAAGAAGATAAAACCCAACTAAAGAACAATTTTTAAAGCATACTTACTGAATGAAGTTGCTTATCTCCTTGTAAGAAATGGAATCGTCCTGGTGAAAACAGCTGGAATCGCATCTGGACAGAAAAAAATTAAATTAAGAAACATTAAAAATAACGAAAAAAATCAGCTGTTAAATATTACAAAAACTTATTTAAGTCAAGAGTAAGTCTGAAAATACGTTCTTTATTTTTCCTCATTATTTTAGCGAAATTTCTAGAATTAAATTTAAATGCTTGATATATAGAATAAAATAACTAATAATATTGATATATGCTATGAAAAATTCGACTTGGTTAAAAAAATCGTTGGACAAAAGTATTATTCCGCTATTTTAAATAATATAATACTACTGATTAAAAAAATTATGAATATTGAAATTGATATTTTTTTTCTCGGGTATTATGTATGAATTAGATTTGCAATCATAACTACTTTAAAAATATAATATTTTTCGAAAAATTATTATCGAAAATCTGTATTGAAAATATTATATTGCAAAAACTATTTATTGCATTTTTCGATATACTGAAAATATATCAAAATCTCCAATACTTATAGAAATAGAAATATTGAAAAAAATATTTTTATAAAATATGTATAAATTATTCGAAAATATATATTACAGATTTTTCTTTATGCTTTTCTTATTTTTCAATTCTCTCTTTTTAAAAGAATATTATGCCATTCGAAATGATTGAATAATAATTTTAGAATACATTTTTTTTTCGTTTGCTAATTCTGAATAATAAAAAAATGACTTATTGGTATTTTTTGGCGATTATGTTTTTTGTTTTTTTTTCAATAAAATCAAATTTTTCAGAAATATAATACCGATATTAATCTGAAATTTTTATCTGCTATTTCCTTTTATGAAACATTAACAAATGGAATCTCAAAATTTTTGCTTGAATTAAAAAAAAAAGAAATAATTTTTCAAATTTGAATGTGATTTTTTTTTAAAACAATTTTGTCCTACTTTCATAAAATTTACATAACCTTCAGCTCTTTCCTATTTTATAAGGCTCTTTGATATTTATAAGTTCTTAATTTCTTTTTTATGTTAAGATTTAATAGCTTTACCTTTAAACATGAAAAAATTGGTCTTTCATCTTTAATTCTTTGTTCTATAGTATAACTGAGTTTAAACTTAAAGACAGTTTTGAAGAGCAACTAACAACTTGAACCAACAGAATTGCTGTTATGCATTTTTTTCTATGTCAAAGTGCAATTCGATTTTTAAAGTTACAAATAACATTTTGAAATGATAATTTCACTGATACACATTTTTGTTGTGACTAAATTTTGGATGCCGAAAGAAGTAAATGAATAATTTTCCTAATATTTTTTAGGTATCGTAGTTGGATTATACTATTCATACAGTACATCTCTGAATGATTTACTTGTGCGTTTCTTTCCAGTAAGTATAGCAGCTATACTTTTAATTCTATGCGAATCTCTTTGTTAATAAATGAAATTGATACATTTTTCCTATACAGAGCACAATAGTTTCTTATTTCTGAAATATTCCTTTATTTTGTTGTTACAAATCCTAAAGGCGAGTTTACACTCGGACATTTATAAGATGGTCAGTAGGCAGCGCATGCGTAGAACGGTTTTAAAACGCTGTTTGGTCCATGGAAAGTACTTGTCCCGACGGGACAACAACAAGCAACTATATTGTATTCCTACTGAACATGCGTTTATAGAATTTGGCTGGATATTTGGCATGAAAAAATCGATCCTTTATCATAGATTAAATCTGATATTCTCAAATGTTAAGAAGGTTAAAAATCTGCGAATAATTGGCGATACCATCATTAATTTACCTGCCCGTTTCTTTTGAATGATTTACTTGTGCGCTTCTTTCCATTAAGTATTGCAGTTTTAATTCGAAACAAATATCTTTGTTAATAAATGAAATTGATTAATTGTTTCTCAACACACCACAGTAGTTTTTTTTCTGATCTATTTTCTCTTTTGTTGTTGTTGCAAATCCTAAAGGTGGGTTTACACTCGGCCAATTTTATTATAAGACGATCAGTAGCCAGCGCATGCGTTGAAAGGTTTTAAAGCTGTTCGGTAGGGAAGTACTTGTCCCGACAAGACAATTACAACCAGCTATATTATATTTGTTTTTCTTACTGCGCATGTATTTGTAGAATTTGGCTGAGTTTTTTTTTGGCGTGAAAAAATTGATCCTTTATCATAGATTAATTCTAACATTCTCAAATGTTAAAAATGTTGAAAATATCCGAATAATTAGCAATGACATCATAAAAAAATTTCAATATTAAATCAAAAGGAATTGAAATGCCACTATCAAAACAAAATGACAAAAGGAATCAAAACGCTGCAAAACAAAAAAAGAGACTGTGGATAATTGAACTCACTACTAAATACGATAAGCAGCGAAAAAGAAAAATTCGCGAACATCTAAGCTGCAATTTATAGCCAGGATGGAATGCCTGTATCTATCTGAATATGAAATTGTGACAAACATAAATCAGACACTTTTTGCGCATGCTCCACATACGGGACACCTTATAACTGGCACAGTGTAAACCCACATAAATTTAACCCTGGTTTGAAAATAGCAGGAATTTTGACTTTGCTAGTGACTGAAATCAAGAGTTTTGGGTTTATGAGATATGTTTTTTCATTAACTTTTGTGATATTATAGAATGTAAAATATCTTTGAACACTGATAAACTATTTATCGTGCGGATTATGAAACATTCTTTCATGAATAATCATTTTCTAATACTTGACAGCATATTAAAATTTTTTCTTTCTGTGAGAAAATATCTTACTCTAGCAATAAATCATTTCAAATGCTTTTAATTTTCCGTGCAATACTTGTATTTACTGAAACGACATTTATATTTCAATGCCATTCTGATAATAATAAAACTTCCAAATACTCGGAAAGACTACTAACTACGTTTCCAATCCCTCCAAAGAGACAAAGCTTTTTTTAGGGTAGTTCTAGCTTTGCGACAGTTGACGATCTATTGTCCTTACACCAAAGGTGTTTTCTACTCATATTTTCATATAAATTCCAAAATTCGTCTCCAATGATAAGCCTCTTTAAAAATGAATCATTTTAAGATGAGATATAAGTTTTTGGCACACCCTAATGCGTCTTTATTTAAACCTTTAAATTTAGCTTTTTTTCATATGTCTTTATTTAAACCTTTGAATTTGGGATTTTTGATCATTTAATTTAGATCGAGTAAAAAAAGCGTTTTTCTTGGGGGGCGGGGAATCAATTTCTTTTCAAAACTTGTCTGCATCAAATCAAAAATCTGATTATCCTATCTAACAATAAAATTATTCAGGCTAAATTAAAAGAGGCAAGATTTCAAATCACCCCAAAAGGCATCCTTGTACAATGCAAGATAAGTTACACTCCTCCCTCCCCATGTCTACAACACACGAGTTCCACTATGTTTTATGTATTATCAATTATACGAATGAATGAAAATAAAATAAACAACGACAGCAGTCAATATTTACAACCCACTATGAATAAAAATAGTTTTAATATTCTTACTGCCTGCTTAGTAGTCTTTTCGTATTCCTCTTTATACTCCATTCTTCTCACAGATGATTATAAATAGTAAATAAATAATGAATCTTCTGTCTGAGAATGGTCTAGCTATATGAAATATGCACAACTTTATGGTTCTTGCTCAAGAGGCAGTAGTATTTGCATGTAAGATTTATATATTATCATTTGTTTTGCTCTATCTTCCCTTAGAACAGGAATGTGGATATTGGATGGCTTGGACTTTTACTGACTGTAGCGGGGCTCATTGGATCTATTGTTGCTGGTTACATTTTAGATTATACAGGAAGGTTCAAGTAGGTGGCTCCTCATATTTGTTAAAGTTTTTTATTAAATTTCATCAAATTCGCAATGTGGAAAAAAATAAGTAAGGACATCTACAGAATTCAAATGTGTTGCAGTTGTTACTTTTAATTAGAATTAACATTCCGACTTCAATTTAAAACCAGCATGTACTGCCTCTCCAAAACTTTCTCGCACACTCCCTAATAACGTTGTTATCCCAGAAACCACCTTGCATGGCTCTAGCATACAACAGTCATAAAATATTAACCAATGGCGTGAATTTAACGTTTTTAATGAATCTATCGCCTTATACTTGGCGAGCTATTTGGCGATTTCTCCCTAGCATAAGGCCGACAGTATCCGAAAATCGAATTTGTGTTTTATAGTTAGACACATTTTTCTAATCAACTGAAACAAAGATTTTGCGAAGAACTGTCCTTGTAGTCACAAAATCCCTTACCAAATTTTTCATTAGCGTCTTTCAGTTATCAAGGTTATATGTTTCTGTAAGCACAGACGACCAATCTCTTATTGAATTTAGCTCAAAACTTGACAGGTGTCTAGACTATTACAACTTTCCACTTTCCCATTCTTGATAATTGGCATTTCCAGCCAGCTGTGTCACCACCTGTCAAAACACCCAATGGTTAAATGCCCCCAGATTGCCAAATGGGGGATCTTCTTAGCCCGAGAGGTCATCGCATCTGGTCATTAATGATGACCAACTGAATGACCATATATAGGATTCATCGTTTAAGAGAAACATATTGCACCGCAAGGGGAAGGAGTGTCAAACCACCTGAATATTAAATTTTTCCCCTTATGAAGGGACTAACACGTGTTCCAAAACAGTCAGTTACGAGAACGTATCATCAACGGGCATTCCCACGATCGACTGGTGCCATTAAGGGGGGTATTTTGCTGAACCGCTATTGGTCGATTGAGAGCTTAAGTTGACCAATGTGAAATGATAGCCGGAGATTGGACAGCAATAAAATGAGAGGGGTTGAAGGGGAAAAGGAGAGAGACTTCTTGGATTGTGAGCTGCTGGATGATGTTCCACCTTGGAATAGCCGAGCTGACCAACAAGCTGTTAGTTCCTTATTTCTACGAATTGATGGAGAATTTATTTCACCATAAATCTTCAGCCTTCGATTGTTGCGTAAATATCATCAACTTCTAAATGGCGTAAATATCAAATGTTTTAACCAAGATTAGAAAAAGTTGTTCTTATGTACATATTAGGCTGTAAATATAGGAATTGTCTGAAACCCTACTCTTTTATTTGATTGATCAGTATCAAGACATTAAAATGTAGACATTAATTTCGAATATCGAATTTTATCTATCTGATTTTCTTCGTTTTGTAATGACCGTGTAAAATTATATTCGAATAGCCGGAAAGACAGACTTCCTCTGAGCAGAATTTGCTCAATATTCGATAGAAATCTGTAAAATTCGTATAAAGACTGAATGCCAAATTGTATCCGTCAACATTAAAGCGTTTAAGTTGACGTCATCACTTACATACATTTCCAAAAATCTTTTTTGGAAACTCAAAGTGGTCTGAAATGTGATGATTCGTCAGAATCGCGAGTCGAAATTTTTTGACGATTCTCTATACAAAGTATACAAGAAAGTAAAAAGTTTATCTGTACTGGTAACGTATCCTCCAATCTTCCTTTTGATACCATGATTCAATGAAGCTTGAGTGGAATCGAGTTCAGAGCTCACATTTCAGTAATACTTTCTAACCAATTTATTTGTCGCAAAATTCACTTGCATCTATAAGATTCATTTACATCCAATGTGCAATTATTAAAATTCCAATATTGCAAATATCGTTATCAATAAGAAAAATGAAAATTTATTGAGCACCAAAGAGGAAATTCGTGACCTTCTCATAGTCTCGCTACATAATTCGTACTGGGTGCATCTATTTTATTTTGCAAACCACTAAACATCGCATCCTGCAGTCGAATAAAAAACTTGACTTAATTGACCAAGTGGCTCTTCTTCTTGCGTACAGCCGATCACACCATCACCACTAAACTTAGCAGTATCTACAGGATTTGTTGTGGTCAACTGCTATCTTTAGCATTGTCCATCCTTACATTGATTGATTTCTTAAACTAACATTCTCTTCTAGGTAACGTAACTGGATACAAAGTGGTTAATTACTATCCCTCTTCCTCACCTTCCTATAAGACAAGGAACAGGCGATCAACAAGTGAAATTCTCCTCGAAATTCAAAATATTTCTTCGAATTCTCGCTACACAGCAGAAATCTGAGCACTTTCAAACTCTAAAGCGGTTGGTTAAAAATCTGACAATCTTTGACATCATGCCCTTCAGGGTTTTATGGTTGCCAGCAGTACTGTACTTGACCTTTTATTTGCTGACGGTACTTTGCTGAAAGTACCATTTAAATCTAGCGTATATCTTTATTCTATGTCTCTTTTTGCAGATGATATTCTAAAGAACACGGAAGATGTAACCCAAATAACATAAAGTTAATATAAGATAAAAGCGGAAATTAAAAATATTTAATTAATAATTAAATTCATTAAGATATTTCTGTTAATTACATTTTTTTTCTTGGGTTCCCTGGGATTATTCTGCAAAGGAAATGAAACTGCTGGTGCAAAAATAAAGTTGAAAAATTGATGGTAACATAATTCGTTTAATAAAGGGTTAAGTCAGTCACCAATTGGCTCTCCAGGCAATATTTTACTATATATAGACACAACTTTAATGTCTGTAAATATTGAAAATCAGAAATTAAGCGTTATTAGGGATTTAAGCGGAAATTTTATATACAGCGGGAAATCGTAAACCATTATTGCATATTCATACATCACACTAGCTCTATTCTTGTACTTTTTGAAATTTCTAGATTATATGATTTAATTTAATATCAAGGGAGAAATTATTTAGTTCTCCTATTATCCAAAATAATTATCTTTATGAATTTTGTAATAGAGCGCATCCTTTCACGATAATATGCAAAGCACATTTAGTAGTCTGGTGTGTTGGCATAAGGGTAGCATGTCTTCCCGGTGATCTGAGCATCCCGATTCGGGCATGGTTGTTCTTCTGTGTTCTATCATTTAATAGTGTGAATGTGCTCCCTTGTAAAAAGGGGTTGTGCAAGCGATTGTGAACTTTGAAGTAGCTAAGTCGTTACTCTTGCCCCTAGTTGGCTCTACTGAAAAAACAAGGGACGCTAATTTAGGCTCAAATCACCGACAGCTTTCTGTCAGCGGGCTTGTAAAGTGCCGTAAGTAACAACAACAGACTAATGTAAGAAAAAGATACTAATTTATTATTTATGAATATATTTTGCATCAGTGTTTAGTTTTAGTACTATATCCTTTCTCTATTCACAGGGAAACCTTTTGGGGAATATGCATTTTGAGTTTTGTGACGAATATTATCGCATCTTTCTTACTGCATTCAAATCTAATTTGGGTCCAATATATAACTATTTCTCTCTTTGGGTAAGTGTGTTCAAATGCATTTTTTGTCTCAATGTTTTAATATCCATACATAATACAAATATATAATTTATAAAAACTTTATGTTTTTTTATTTCTCTTAACTCTTTTTCTTTAAAATATTATTTAAAAAAAATCTTAAACGTAAATTAGCCTCGAATTATTTTAATTAGTTTTTAATTTTAATTTTTCGCATTTAAAAAAATTCTTTGCACGTAAATGATTGCACGTGCAAATAACGACCATTGTGCGGGAATGCTTAGTTATAAGCAAAATTAGCGGACTTGAATAGTTTTATCGCAAAGTATAATGGGTTACTGCGTGGAAGTAACTCCAGTCCTGTTGCCAATTTCCACGTCGTTATTCAAAGATTAAAAGGTAACTAGTGAAATACATTGATTCAGTTCGAGCAAATTTGAAATGTAAATGAAAGCGACAATGAATTACTTAAATGATAAATGGCAACATTTAAATAGCGTTATTGTACGTTAAAAGCGATGTTGAATTATTCAAACAATAAAATTTTGAACGTCTTAATTCAGTTAGTTGGTTGATTAAAATGAATGGAGAATGGGATTTTTGGTAATAGAGGCCGTTATCCCCTAATTAGAAAACAGTTTAGTCAATAAATGTTAAAAAATTTCAAGAGACTGTAGAAGAATCCAGTGGTGTCATAATTGAGTTATTTTATGTGCTATTAGTTTATATGATGCTTTCAAAAAGAGTTTCCTGAGTTATTTTATTTCTCCTGCATCATATTTTAAAAAATTATCAAAAAAATTTTAATTTTTAAAAATATTATCTACATGATTTTCAGCTATATATTTCCTTGCTGCACTGAAATTTTTATCATTTTTATTATTTTATTAAATATTTAATTGCTTGATTTTTTTATATTATTGAAAGTCAAGGACGAAGGAATTAAAAGATTAAATTTACATGAAAATTCAGAAAACGAAGCTGCATTTGCCGTGAAGCAAAACAAGAGGTTAAAAGACTTTTGTGTTTATAATGATATATCGATGTCATGAAATTTGAATCTGTTAGTGAGGTTCATGTGCACAGCAAACAAAACAAGTGCAAGGCTATTAAAATAATTTGATGTTTAACTTTCCAGCGGGCGCGACCGTCATACCAACATGAAAAGTCACGCGTAATTCCCACATACGCTATAGTAAAATGTAAATTTTAAAGGCGTATCTATTAAAATTATATTGTAAATAGCTTAAGATTAATAACTACAATTATTTTAACCATTTTTTACAAAACAGAAGCAGAAAGAATATAAACATAGGCTGCAGTAACAATATAAAAGGACCATAGGGTAACTGAATTGATTTAAAAATAATGTAAATGAAATTGCTGATATTTTGATAGAACAATTTGCATATAAAATATAGAAGTGCAAAAATTAATACAGAATTTATGTATAAAAAGGAAAAAGTAATTGAAAGATAAATATCAAAAGGAAGAAAATTTTCATTGTTATTTCATTGCAGCATTGGAATTTGAGAAAATATGTTTAGTGAGCTCCAAACATATAAATTTCTGGCAAATCTCACAACTGAGCCTCGTGATTCTAGACCCCTTTTATTTTTGACAGGCTTTGCATCTTTTTTTCCCTGACGTCGCATCTTCCACTTCAATACCTAGTTCGGTTTTTCTCTTCAGCACCTTTAACTTTAGCTCACTTTGTAAAGACGTCCTTTTTTTTTTCATCATTTTCTTTCGTAAGTGCATTTGCCAGCTGTCGCCAGTCTAAAACAATACGGGTTTATTTGTAAAATCATACAAAATCAGATGTGACAAAAACTTATGACAAAACAAACAAAGACAGGTGTTCCCAGTTCCACCAGATCTAAAGGTATAAAACGAAACTCCTCTCTAGTGTATCTCTCACATACGCTCACCCGGTGGAAGGTCAAAATATACTTACTTTGATTAGAAAATCGTCGATTTCAAGTTATGCGAAAACGATTTATTTGAAATTAAATACAATTTATGTTCCCGATAAACCATTGGGATTTGATAATGCTAAATGTGATAAATAAGCAAGATATTGTGTTCTGGCAAATACTTGTAAAATAAAATATTAATAAAACTTGATAGATCTCTTTCTCTTTTGATATGAATTGTGAAACTTAATTTTCAGGTTCTTCCTAGTAAGCATGTTCCCAGTTGGATTAGAGTACGGAATCGAAGTTGCTTATCCTGAATCTGAGATTATAATTACTGGATTAATGAATGCTTCTACCATGGTAAGAGAAACTATATTTAAAACTTTATTTATTAATTTTTGTGATTGCTACTATTTTTTGTGATAGCTAGTATTTTGCATAATTTTTGTGATTGATAGTATTTTGTTTAATTTTTGTGATTGCTAGTATTTTGCTTAATTTTTGCGATTGCTATTGTTTTGCTTAATTTTTGTGACTGCTAGTATTTTGCTTAATTATTTTGATTGCTATTGTTTTGTTTAATTTTTCGATTGCTGTTATTTTGCTTAATTTTTGTGATTGTTATTTTTTTTGTGATAGCTAGTATTTTGCATAATTTTTGTGATTGATAGTATTTTGTTTAATTTTTGTGATTGATAGTATTTTTTTTAATTTTTGTGATTGCAAGTATTTTGCTTAATTTTTGCGATTGCTATTGTTTTGCTTAATTTTTGTGACTGCTAGTATTTTGCTTAATTATTTTGATTGCTATTGTTTTGTTTAATTTTTCGATTGCTGTTATTTTGCTTAATTTTTGTGATTGCTATTATTTTGCTTAGTTTTTGTAATTGCTATTCTATTTTTTATTCCAAAAAAATGTAACGTCTTTATATACTCTAATAATGAAAAGGGTTAATCCTTGGTATCTATGTCGGGATTTCTTAAATTGTAGGCTGGGAATGCAAATGATATTTTAGATTTTAATTTCCTAAATGATATTTTTAAAATTCTATTCGAATAAATCATTTAAAATTAAAAAAAAAACTCTTATTTCCTTCCATAGACTTTTCTTATTACGCATAGTAAGAATATTAGCGTTTTCTTTTTTTTACGATGGTTTGCTTTTTATTTCAGAAGAAATAAACAAACACAGTTTGCTTTTAAGGGGAAGGGACAACAATCCACACGAGGAGGGTGAAGTGAAATGAAATAAGAGAAGACGCAGGAGTGATATACTGAAGAAAACCAAAAAAAAAACCAGTTCCCCAGGCTCAAACAATGGTCCTATTTCTGCAATTTTCTTTTCTTATGAACATAGAAAGGTCACATTGGTTGTCTTCCTCCACAATTATTCAATTTGAGGGCTATAGCGACACCAAATTTGGCAGAGATTTGGCGTTGGTGTTGGTTGGAATTGTACCCATGGGTAGGTTGAATTTCACCAACGATCCAGCCTTCAATGTTAGGGTTTGAAGTCCAGTAACTTATCCATTCCACAAAAGCATACGCTAATATCTAGTGGCTATTACTGGCTTATTAAGATTTCACCACAGAGCCACTAGCTTCATTAATCAGAGCGATTTCGCTGATTTTATTCGGCACTTTGAAGGAATAATTAACCAATCAAAATTAAGTTTATTTTAAAAATAAAATTTGAAACAGTACTTTCATTTGTTGTGATAAGATAAATTTTACGATGTTTATGAATATTTGAATACAAATCCATCAACGAATATTCGAATACTGTTAGTGCATGAAAAAAAAATTATTATAATTTTTTAACTTTCGTAGTCCTATAAAAAAAGATTAATTCAAAACTGATATTATTTCCCTTTAAGGACAAATTTTGCTGCACATCCAGATAAAGAATTTCGAAAATTTTAAAAAAATAAACAGTAATTGCTGTTCTATTACCTGTAATTTGGGTTCTTAGTTTTAATTAAGCCAGACCGGCATCTATAAATCATTTCAATGCAGTTTTCACTATCTGCGGACAGTTGAATAAAATGCTCACCAAATGGTGGTATATTTATTACGTGAGAATGAAAGCAAAGACTTCCTACTAATTCTCAGCACTGACGGTTTTCGAACCCGTAACCTTTAGGATTAGAAGTTCAATGCGCTATCCATTGTGCTACAGGGGCACACACTGCTTATTTCTGCTCTTATTACGAATGTGAAAATATAGCTTTGTTTATTTCAATAGTTATTGATAGGTTATCAAAAAAAAATGCTCCTTTGAAGAGGAACACAAAATCCTCACATCTCGATTATCAAACAACCCGGTACTCGAACGCGGGGCCTTTGGATTAGAAGTCCAACGTGCTATCCACTGCGCTACAGGGGCCCGAGGCACGTGTTCCTACTCTTTTTTACGAATGCGAAATCAAAACTTTTTTCATTTCAATAGTTATTG
>JAPMOQ010056081.1:0-13603 GCA_026543055.1 Argiope trifasciata
GTGTGTGTGTGTGTGTGTGTGTGTGTGTGTGTGTGTGCGTGTGCGCGTGCGTGCGTGCGTGCGTGTGTGCGTGCGTGCGTGCGTGCGTGCGTGTGTGTGTGTGTGTGTGTGTGTGTGTGTGTGTGTGTGTGTGTGTGTGTGTGTGTGTGTGTGTGTGTGTGTGTGTGTGTGTGTGTGTGTGTGTGTGTGTGTGATGATATTTTAACACTTAATTCAAATCTAAAGTTTTAAAAATTAATTTCTAAAGTTTTGTCTTAACTTTGCCCAGATCAAGTCATTCTAAATATTCTCTTATTTCCTGATCCGATTCCATGTTATCTACTTAATTAATTCAAGAAATGCTTTATAAAATATTTTATTCAGTGATTCCTACCGTGAGAAGGATTGATAAAAGTAGCTGAATTAAACAAATAATTTTACAGATCCCTTGGTTTCCCCAGCTTTAAAAGTCACATGTTCAGAAATCCATTTGAGAATCTTAATAATATATAAGCACAATAAACAATATTTTCCCTATATATATATATTCTATATATCACAAGGGAAAATTAATTTCTCTCCTGTTTCGTTCTGACGTCAGTTTGTAACTATGTTGCCTGCTTCCGGTGGAAGAATAAACAGAATTTTAAAAATTAATTTTTTTCTTCAATGTCTTCAAACCTTCAATCTCCATTCAAAATTTTAAGTCATTACATACACACATATATATATATAATATTGTTAAACAACATAACATTTACAGAAATTAATTAGAAATGCTTACAAGATAATGTTTTAAACTTTTGCACTCGCAAAAACAATTCAATGAATATTAATTCGCTTAATACATGTACTTATTTATCACGCCAAAAAATAAATGCACACAATTGTTTTCAGTTGAATTTCCTTGAAAAAATTAATCTACATCTTTTTACTATTCTATAGGGTTTTAATAATAAAAATTTAAAAACAAATAAATAAAACGTCAAAATGATGCGCCGCTTTGAAGGATAAGTGACAGGCTAAACCGAGTACAAAGGATTAAAATTGAAACCGTATGAAATTTTAATTTTAATAGTTTTAGTTGTATTGTTCTTGTGAATCAATCGAAATTTCAAAAATAAATTGACTTAAAAATATGGGACAAATAGCTCGAAATCTCACCCTCTCCCCATTACTGTGAGGCCATTGGCCTGATATCTACTTGACATGTTTGATATTCTGACTTTAACTTGGATAGCATCCTTTCAAAACTTTCGCAACACATTGACATCGGATGTTCGATTCCGATGGATTTAACGTACACCTGCTCACTATATCCTAGATATTTGTCTGAAACAAATCTGAAATCTCTGATTTACTAACTTGCCAAATGGGGAATTAGTCCACCAACCCTTTGATAAAAAGGGTTAAAATTAACAAGTCGATAGAGTTGAATTGGATTAAGGCCCATATTGAGATATATGGTATTGAAAAAGTGGATCACTATGCGAAGTTGGCGACACAGAAAGATAATATTGATATTATTGTCCCCAAATCAAATGGTGTTTTAAAAGGAGAATTGAAAGAAGAAATTAAACTACAATGGTTTGAAAGATGGTGTATGTCCAAAAACGGATGAGTCACTTGTGACTCATTTCAATTCCTAATCCGGAAATTAAAATAAGAAGATACCATCCACTTATAATCCAAATAATATCTGGACATGGGAGATTTCCAGCATATTTCCAAAGATTTGGAAGAAAGCAGGAAAATAAATGCATCTGCGGAAGAAGAAGAAGTCCACCAACCTTCTTGCTTTTTCATGTTGTTACAAATTTGTAAATTGTTTACCTTCTACAGTTAGCTTAATGGCACCGTAGAGAGTTTTATAGATAACTTTAACGGATACTGAATGAATACCACCTTAGTGGCTCTTTACGTTGGCGACTAAAATGAAGGACCCAGAATATTCGAGAATCTTGTTGATAGTTTCATTAGGACTTGATCATAAGCGTTTGTTCTAGAACATTTGATGCTCCATTATTAAACATGAAAAAACTGAGTCAGTGGTATGGAATGATAAATTTTCTATGACAGCTTTGAGCTAATGTGATTGTTAGTAGGAATTTAATTCTTGTGTGTTGGAGTTAACTGAAAATATTATTCTTATGCGTGTATTGGCTGTGCTTTGATATTACTTATTCTTAAAGAAAAAGCGTCGTTATTTGCTACTGAGTCTGTTTGACTTTTTCACTGTGCAAATTAGACAGATTTCGGAGATTTTCTTAAACAATGTCATACATAAAAGATGAGGAATTTGTTTAATGTCATTATAGCACATGAATTATATTAATTTTTAATGAAACTGCATTGTTCTATATTATTACTTTTTAATATTGCATGTAAAAATTGGAAAAACGTTAAAAAAAACGTATGCATAAACCAAAACAAAAAAATAATCTATATCTATACTAGTAATAAAGCTCAATGTATGTGTGTGTGAGTGTTGTCGCTCTACAGGCCAGACCGTTGCACCTACAGCTACCAAATTTGGTACATGTATACCTTAAAGGTCGGGAATGTGCTTCACTCAGCCCTTTTTTTCTAATTTTTAATTCGAATTTGAAATACTTAAAAATTAAGAGAAATTTCGACGTCTTTAAGCTGCAACTTCCGAAAAAAATTTCGTATTAAGATGATTTTTAGGTCAAATTAAAGATTAAAAAATTAGCTTTCTAATGATATTAGTGTTTTAAGATATCACTTAAGCTTCTGTTTTCAATGAATTTTTAAAGAAATACTTTAACCGTATATTTCAGATAAAACAATAAAATTTAATCTGCACAAACATGTTATGAGTGAAAGGGAAAAAATTATCTTTTATCAATATGTTGCCATCAGACAGACAAAAACTCAAATTTAAAAATAATTAATTGTTGCAAATTAAACATATAAAAATGAAATTTTCAGCACGTGTCCGAATGAAAGGAAATAAATATGAAATTCGTTCTTTTAAAAGAAAATATAAAGAAAAAATTATGCGACTTTAAAAATATTCTTAGTTAAATAAATCAGCTTTAAGACAAACACGGTTATATAATAATATATATATTCAAGGTCCAACGGCTAATTTGTAAAACTTTAATAATAAAAATGCATTTATAAAAGGCGTCTAAATAAAGTAAATAACTACATAGTATATAACATAAATCTGTAAAGGCTTTAAAAAATGAATATTTAGCTTTTCAATAAAAAGAGATAAACTTCAATGAATTCAGTCTCTAAAACTGACTGATTTATGAATATTTGATCACTATTCAATAAAAACGGTTAATTTTAAACCACTTCATCGGCCATTCCAAATATGATACCCCAATAAAAGTCCAGAATTTCTCAAGACTTTCTGGCCTAAGAAGGAAAATGTTGAATGTTCTAAACATTTTTATTCAAAACTTCGTAAGTCGATCGAATATGATAGCAGAAGATAGAAACCTTCATTTATTTATTTGAAAGTTGAAGTGTCAAGAATATTTCATAGAATATGATTCCTTAGAACTAAAAGATGTATAAAATTTAGATTTAATAATTTTTTTAATTATGTTTATAGATCAAAATTTAAAAAAATATTATTCGCATCTTTTAAATCTTTTTGAAAGTAAAACTACAACCTGAATTTTGTGATGAATCCAAGTAATTTTTGTTAAATAATTCTTGAAATATTACTTAAATTATTGTAATTAATCAGTAGTACACATAATGATTCTCTTTTACTTATAAATACTTTTTAAAAGGCTTGGTTTCGGTTAAAAAAAGTGTTTTTATATCAGTTTGCAGTTTAATCATTTCCACTTTAATTTAAAGTTGAAATTTTTCGAAAGCTGACAGATAGTTAGAGACGTATAGTACATTACAGGCTTAAGGACTTTAAAACTGCATGAGTGAATTATATGACTGTCAAAATTGAACCTTAAAAATATTTTTGATGAAGTAGCGTTTAAAAGACAAGTTGTTGTTGTCGTGTCCGTGTTTTTCACGGAAAGGGGGTGCAGTAGCTTCTGAGGGTAAAGACCCCTGAGCACCCATAGGGCAGAAGTCCGACTTATAGCTCACACACACGACACAACCCTTTTTAGGGGGTGATCGAATTCATTCATCCATCAGCAAGTCGGAATTTAGATCCAAATCAGAGACCGACTCATCCCTGATTCAGTACCCGCAGAGGTATCGTTTTGTTATGGGAACTTGGAGGACTTTGCAGTCTCGACATATTTAACGTGGCGGTCTTTAGCCAAGACGAGACAGAACCCGCGACCTTTCGGTTACGAGACTGACGCTCTACCAACCAGGCTACCGCGGCCTTAAAAGACAAGTTATATAAAGTATTTAATTGTCAATGACGTTACTTAAAGTATTTAACTGACCATTTTAAAAAGCCTTAAGATTCGCGAACCAGCTGGTCGCCAAAGGCGGCTAGTATTGAATAAATCATTTAAAAAAATGAATAAACTTCCTTCAGTCTATTCGAAAAAAGAGAAATATAATAGATGAAATTATAAAATGTACAGGCACGTTATTTCACCCAATGAAAAAGACATTGATATTTCTCGGAAAAAATCTCGTGATATTTTAGAAAAAAATTTCAAACGGACATTTTTTAGTGACGTTTTTATGACATTATAATAAACAATAAATGTGAATTCAAGCTATTAAGGGATTCTTTCCCAAATTTTCAGATAAAAATTTTGTTTGTAACATTTTTTGTTGTCCCTTTGTTTACAATTCGTATTCAGGATATTTTTTAAATATATTTAGAACTCTGGAAAAATACTAATTCAAGATAAAATATTAAATTAGTGAAATTGTTAAGTAGAATTTTTGGTAATTCAGTTAGAATATCCACTATACATGCTCTGTTTAAATTAGTATGGCTATTTTCAGCGATTAGCTACATACATTTACAATTTCAATGCTTATTTATTTTAGGGGAAATGTAATAATTTGATTAAAAAAACCTACTGAAAATAAATACAAGGTTTTGTTTTAAGTTTTATCTTAATTTTTCTTTTGTTAATTCAATATTTTATTTTGCTTACATAATATTTTTCGATATTTAAAAAAAAATATTTTAAATTTTAAATGAAAATATGATTTATTATATAAAGTCTTTAAAATACAGCAAAATGATTTCACGGGAAATGATAATACCTTTTCAGCCAAAAACAAATTAACAGATGTTCCTATTTTGAAAACATAATCTTCATAGAAAATTGTGTGTTTAATTTTTTCATAAGGAAAACTCACCGATAATTCAATGTCACAAAGGAAATTGCATAATATCATTCAGTGACACATCTTAACTTGCATTATTCTATAACACTTCCTCAAGAAGGTTGATCTGATCTTCGCAATGATGAATTTTGCTCAAGCGAACGACAATGACATAAAACGGTTCATTAGTTTTTAGTGCAGTTAATGAAAATCTTAAACATATATTTATGAAACCAGAAGTTTCCTTTATTTGAGAAATTTAAATAGCATTTGATTATCACTCTTTTTAAAATAAAATAAGTCAAAGAAAATCATTTAAATATTTTCATGAAAGCAAATATAAATTTGTTTTGATTTATTGAGCAAATTTTGCCTTTGGTTTGAATGGAAAATCTATTCTACATTAACCGAAAAAACTGATAAAATCAGTGATTTATCCATAATTGGTGCATTCATTTTATACAACACTGATATCTTATCTTAAATATGCAACAAGTAAAGATTTTTTTAATCAAAAAAATAAATCCTTTGAATTAATATCAATTTGAAATTTTTAAGAAACGATTACTTCTCTAAAATAAATAATATTTCATTACTAGTTTACAAACATTTCAATAGTTGTAAATCGTAAAAAAAATCTCTATGCAAAAATTTTTTATTCCAAATCAATCGGTCACTTATTTATTTTATTGTCTTTTCTCACAGTGCGTCTTCTGGTAAGGAAAGCAATTTAACAGATATAATAATGGATGATGAACAAATGGCTAATTATTCATATTCGAGCGATGTGACAAAAAGGAAGGATCTAGAATATTCCAGAACCTTAGTGATAGCTTCATTAGAACTCGAGTTCCGTTCATTGTTCTAGAACAATCGATGTTTTGTCATGGGATCTATGAAAAGCGAAATTGAGCCATCAGTGGAGACGAAGCAGCCAATAGTGAGTAGTGTTGAGTTCCAAAGAGTTCAAGCTAGAAGAAAAAATTTGTCTTTTAGGGTGCTGATATAATTTCTGAGTGTTTTATGTGAATAAAGTTATGCACATCCAATATGCTGTTTGCGCTTTGCTGTTCACTGCAAGTATTATTTTGTTAAACTTCGTCTGTGTTTTGTTCTTTGTATATCGTTTTTTCGTGTGAGGTAAAGCGTCGTTATTTGATATTGTGTCTGTTGGACTGTTTCACCGCAGTCCCACCAGACGGTTTTTGGATTTATCTGTAACAGTATATTCTGATTGATAAATACCGAATGAAAGGTGGATTTTTGGTTTCTACTTCGATATATTTTTAAGATATCACATTTGCAATCACATAAAACGAGACGCTGATATACTGTGGGCTGTTTGAATCCAAAGTTTGACGCAGATATAGTACTGTCTGTCCGTCACAAGAACTCTGCTAGACGATCGTCTGTGTTTATGGCGGGCGTCATAGAAACCGACTTCGGTTGGGAAGATCCATTTTGAATGGGCGGAATCGGACGGAAGTCTTGGGGAGTATTCTTGTTCTTGGCGTCAATAGTAGCGATAAGAAAAACTTGCTCGTTCGGCTTCTCGCTTTAGTCGCAGTGGCACGATCTTTATATTCCCTTAGCTTACTTCTTTTATATTTTATTAATCTTTTCTTTGGTTAATATTTAACTGCATATAATTATTTTGTCCGTCTCTTAATAATATATAAATTTAAATCAAATGAAATAATTACGATTAATTATATTATTGCTTTTATGTTAAATTAGATGCGTGTGCTGCGGATAATTTTATATTAATAGCATATAAATTTAAATAAAATAAAATGATGACGATTAATTTGTTATCTTGCATGAATTTACTTCTTAATTTTTTCTTCTTGCGCAGTCATTAGACATGCAAATAATAATTCAGTTTTTCTATTTGATTTGCTTTTCACTTTGTAAATTTATAACAGAAATATCAGATATTTTCAATACTCCGAGTACGCAAATAAATTTTTATCTTTGTGATTTTTTTTTTTTTTTGAATTTGTTTTCAACAATTAAATGTTATTATACATAATATCGTCAGTTTGGCGCTAAACGTGCCAGCTTGAGAAACTTGAATGAATTTCTACCTCCGCGAAATGAACTCTTCCTACAGTAACCTGTTTCTATGACGCCCGCCGTAAACATAGACGAACGTCTAGCAGAGTTCTTGTGATGGACAGACTGTAGACTGATGCTAAAATTGTATGCGAGATATCCTCCATTTTGCTCTTATGTTTTTAGTTATAATATTGACATACGTATCAAAGGATAGTAAATCCTTTTTCGCTGTAAAAATTTCATTTCAGAATGTGATAGATATCCAAATTTTTATTTAAAATATTAATAAAAATTAATAACGCATCGATTGTATTCATTTCAAAACTTTATTTATCTTTTATTGCAACATTAGTCGGCATTCTTTTGCAAACATTTCAATTCTTATTAGAAATTAAAATAATTTTTAATTGCTTTTTATAACTTGAAATTGATTTTGAAAACTAATTTAATTTCAATGAAGTTTCACTATAAGCAAGCTATTTCTTTCTGCAATTCAGTATCTTGCTTCACCTGCAGCATTTTCTGTCAAAATGACGTATATAAATTTTAAAAAAATGTTTGAGGATATTGATAAGAGAATTAAATTTGAGTCCTTACATTCTGTTGTTACCTTTATTTACTTTTTTTTCGCCGCTCGGAAATGGTTTTTCTTTTTGTGTTTGGGGCTATTTTTAATTATTTTAATATTTTATTTGACCACCATTTCGCTCACTAAATACTATAAGACTATTTGTTATAAAACAATACTTTTTATACAGATAATTAAGCCAATAAATACCATAAAGTAAAATTAACAAAGTCAAGGGCTCGTTTTTTTAACTACTTCTCTTGCACTAATTAGGAGCAGATTAATCAAGCATCTGATTTTCTTCATATATTATATTTAAAACGCAGATATTTTTATCTGAACTTTAAAGTAAGTTTTGTTTGCGACTGGTATGTAGCTTAAAAAGTCTTCATTGGAAGAACATATCACTATTATGACGATACAGCATTGGAGTAAACTGAATTTGTAATAAATTTATTATTTTCCTTCCTTAATCATCAGAAATCAGGAAAAAAAATGTATAATTTTTTTTAAGTGTATTGTATTAAAAAATTTCCATTTAAGCGAATCTTTTGGCTGACCGAGAGCATTACTCGATAGTAAGATTCGTTCATTCCCCAAACCCATGGGAAGAAGCGATTGTTCCAGACCCCGGGACTATCGAGCAATTAGTTTAAACTCAAGTCTCAGTAAAATTACTGTGCAAATTATTTCAAATTGATGGAATGATCACATACACTGACTACCAATAAGTACTTGAACACCTATGTAAATGACGATATCTGCGGTCCTAAGGTACGTCACGGCCTGCGCCGGTATACATCGTGCAGGAAACAGGATCGGCTTTAGTCGCATGCAAGATGCCTCGCAGTTCAAAGCTCTCTGATTTCGAGAAAGGTATAATTATCGGGTGTCACAAATGTGGCCGATACTTAAGGGACATATCTAGTGATCTGAAATACCCAAAATTGACAGTGGCCTATGTGATTAAGAAGTGGAAGGTGAGCGGTGCATGTCGGAATGTGCCCCGAGTCGGTAGATCAACGAAACTGGGAGATAGAGACCGACGACTGATGTCCAAAGAAATTCGAAAGAACCGCACCCAACCGATGGCCCTCATCGGTTGGGTGCGGAGTTTTAACAGGCATCCGGGAGTATTGTTTCAATGAATACCATCCGTAAGGAAGCACATCTGTTTGGTTTTCATGGTTGTGCTGCTTTCATGGTAAGCCTTTGATCATAAAGTCCAACCGCGCTGCTCGGTCTATGTGGTGCAAAGCACATCGAAATTGGACCGTAGATCAGAGGAAACAGGTTCTTTGGAGTGACGAATCAAGGTTCACCCTTTACCCTTCGGATGGCAGGGTCTGGGTCTGGCGTCTACCTGGAGAACGTCTCCTGCCAGAATGCATTGTGCCAACAGTCAAGTTCGGCGGAAATGGAATTATGGTCTAGGGGTGTTTCTCCTGGTATGGGCTGGGACCCTTGGTCCCCATTCATGGTAAACTCAACTCTGATGCCTACTGCAATATTTTGGATGACAATGGGCTTCCTACGTTGTGGCAGTTTTACGGGTTGGACCCCTGTTACTTTCAGGACGACAATGCCAGTTGTCATGTTTCGACTTTAACCAAGGCTTGGTATGGTGCCAATGAAGTTCATCGAATGAACTGGACTGCCCTGCCCAGAATCCAGAACTGAACCCTATAGAGAACCCCTAGTACGAGTTGCATCGCCGAATTCAGGGGTGCACTGCCCGTGCAAAATCGGTGAAGGAACTTCTATGTCTTCTCCAAACCGAGTGGAAGAAAATACCACTAGCTGTCATACAAAGACTTGTGGAAAGTATGCCCCGTAGGATTCAAGCTGCAATTATCTCTCGTGGAGGCTCTACCAACTATTGATTTTGAATAAAGTTCGTTTTTCTTTTCTATCACAGGTGTCCAAATACTTATTGGTAATCAGTGTAGAAGACCAGGTCTTCCCATTTCAGTGTGGATTTCGGAAAACTTCTCGAACGTTGGGCAATTTCTTAAAATGACTGAATGCGTCAGACAGGGCTTTAGAAATCGTGATACACCTGGGCAGTTTTCCTGTACATTACTATTGTGTTGTTCTTATGGCACTTGCAATGGACAAGACCGCTGTTACGAAGACAGCGATTTAAGCCGATATTGAGCATCTCTGGTTTTAGTAGTGCTAACTAGGACCAAGAGTATGACTTTTGCCACTCACGCATCACTCATTCGCTTGCACAGCCCCTTTTTACAAGAGGGTACGTTCACACATCTCGCAGATTGAAAGGGGAAGAACAGCCATGCCAAAACCCAGGATGCCCAGATCACGGAGAAGACGCGCCACCTTTATGCCAGGATATTTGTTGGACACTTACTAAAGAATTCAACTGAGTGTGTAGAAGGGCTCATTTACAAAATGATACATATAAAAATCCTTGATGGTCTGATCATATTTGAATGATAGATGATTTATTGTCAGAATTACGAACTCACAATCGAAACGTAAAAAAAATCTACGCAGGAGTAGTTCAGAATTCAAAAATCTCAATCATTTCATTGAGTATGTAGAAAGAAGGAGTGTATTTTATAGGATGTTTGTTAAAATAATTTAATTTATATGAGTTTGAAATTTAATTCTGAAAAAAAGTTAAGGAAATAACAGTAAATAAACTACATCTATTTAAACACATTTTCATAAAAAATAGGCTCTTTGAATTATAATTTATCATATTTTTTAATTAATACAGCAATAAAAATTATAAAGATGTCCTCATTCGCATGTTAAATTATAGTACGTGATGAAAGAATAGGTTTTTAGTTATAAGGTAGCGATCGTTTTATTACATCTTTCTCTGTAAACCATGAAAGGAAGGGAAAACGCTAAACACTTCAGAAAACGACTGCATTAAATCTGAGCGGCGATGCAGATCCGAAACGTGATGTGATGAAAAACTTTCGAAATCCAAAACTGCGAAATGTTTTGCCACCCACTTTTCCATTTCACTTCATTTCGCTTCAGGTGGAATAACTGTGCCGTCCGTCCTATTACCAACCGATGTTTTAGAAAAATGACCTTCAAGTCACCTGGCCACGAGCCAACCACGGCATGGCCTTTTAAGAGACATTTCTTTCACTTTATTTTATTTTTATTATTTATTTTTCTGTCTTCTTTACGCGAAGGAAGTTTCCACACGCTTTGCCGCAGCGCCAGTCATGCGGAACATTTTCACCACTACTGATATGCCAGCAAAGCACTTCAACTTTCAACTTTCCTTTTACAACAGCGCCCTCCTGCGGCGAATTCTGATTGGACACTAGATTGAGGGTATTCAAAAGTCCTCACGGTTTGCATTTTTCTTTTTCTTCTTTTCCAACTTACTTTCTTACTTCACCTTGCATCGTTTCTTTTGTTTTCAGCGCTTTTCATACGTCTTTTGCGTCGGCTAATATTAACAGCTAGCCGAAATGGAGTAGTGTTTGATGAGCTCAGGAACAATGAAGTTTGTGAATGAATGAAAATTACTGTGAGCTCATAAACAAAGTATTGCCTTGAGAAGATTTGGGAGAATTAGTAATGATGATATTTAATTCTAATAATCAGTCATTAAATGTCACATAGCGTGATGAAAATTGTTTATATAATTCTTCTAAATCTTGATTTAAAAAAAATATAGAATCAAATATTTTCCATGATTTTGTTAACTTATAAGTTTTTTAATTAAATGTTACTCATCTGGCTTAAAATATAAATATTAATTTATATACATTCAATTTTCCTTTCTTTTTTAATAATCCTTATGATTGTCGTGCGGAAAATAAGTTTGCTTCATAAAATTCAACCATTCCATGAAATGCATCGATAAAATTGGATGTCTGGGAATTTCAGTTTCAACAAAACGAATTTATAAATTAAGAAAACAAAACTTTTTAGGAAATAAAATTTTATTTTATGAATATTTATTCAGAACTTCTTAATTTTAAGGAATATTTAAATTCATTGAACACATATCAGGGGAAATTAAACTGCTCTCGGTTTTTAGTTTTTTCCGGGAGCGGGGAAAGGGAGTAAACTATTATTATTATTTTCGGGAAAAAATATTTAGATATGAATAAAATTCTGATAATATAGGAATATTTTTTTCAACCTTAATTACACATGAACTGTTCGTTAAAAAAAAAAATTCTGACTGCACTTGGTTGAACATGTTATTCAAATTGGTTAACACAATCGTTGCTTTTGAGCATCGTGAACCGAACGCATTCATATTCCGATAATGTCATTTAGCACCTTCTCACAAAATTTTGAGGTACCAGTAAGTTATCATCTCATGGAAACAATGCAAAATTTAATAGATGGTTCTTTAGGCCATTGTTAGCATGAGAGCAGATAGAAAAGGGCTCCAATAGTTATTTAAAAAGTGTGTGTGTGTGTGTGTGTGTGTGTGTGTGTGTGTGTGTGTGTGTGTGTGTGTGTAATAGTGAAGTTTTCTTTTTTTCTGAAAAGACTCTTATATAAGTGAACATATATATAAATATAACCTTATCTAATTATAAAATTTGATCCGAATCCTTAGAATCGAATCGTTTCCGAGATACACGAAATAAATTTTTATATATACAAGAATTGCGCATTTAAAGTTATTTAATTAGCATATAAACTATTTTAAAAATCTGGTTTATTTTTTTAAATTTGAAGTTGTTTTTCAGAAAATTATACTTCTAAACAAATTATTCAATTAAGAGATTAATCCAACTGTATAATTTTAATTTTAAAAGACAGAACTTCTTTTGCTTAAAATATTAATGCACCTATAATGTTTTAATAATTATAATTAAAAAGATATCGTAAAACATATCGTTACATGACTTATAGCATTTTTTACAACTGAAGTACAGAACATTTTTCTTGCCTGTCATTAACGATTTAGGAATTAAATATTGGGTGAGAATTAAAATGAATTTCCTGTTTTCAGAATTCCAGTTTAAAGCTCGAGGTATCTGCTCACTGGAATTTAACCCTAGACGATTTTTGAATTTTCTTTTGCGAAAAAAAAAGTGTTTGCGTTTTGAACAACAAAACATAATTCAGCAAAATTATTATTTTTAATTTTTTAATTATATTTTTTTTTGGAAGTTCGAAAAAAAAAACGTTACAAATGGTTTACATTATTAATTAAGCAATATCTCAGTAACACAAATCACACTTTAACCCTTAGCACTCCGATATCTCCTCTCAGGCATCGTTCAAGGCAGTACATCATTTTGAAGTTTTCTTTAATTATTTTCTTAAATTTTGATAGGTAAAAATATTTAAGAGTGGTGAAATTTTAAAGATTAATTTTCCTTGAAAATTCAGCTTTTAAAAAAAATCATATATATGAATTTTTCGGAGCAAAAAACAAGTCCTCTTATTCGGCAAATATATATACGCATCGAATTACTTTTTGGTGAGTTAAAGGTTAACAATCCTGTAATAAAAAAGCTCATGTTTACCTATATATATATATATATATATATATATATATATATATATATATATACAATGCAAAGGAGAAAAAAAATTTTGATAGTAGAACTATTCACACAGCAATCATCTTGACATTTTTTCAAGCTTCCAGATTATTAGGTTGTTCGGAAAGTAATTTCGTTTTTTCCTGACAAAGGATTTAATTGCATTTTTCGCACCCAATTTCATACTTAAACCTCAAAATCATTTTATGTTTTAAGAGCTGATATAGCAAGGCTTGAGTGT
>JAPMOQ010056114.1:0-14346 GCA_026543055.1 Argiope trifasciata
TAATATGTGATAAAATTTTGAAATGTTGTAAATTATTGAGTCCAGTTCTAATTTATTCATTTTATTACTTTCAAACTGGCTATGTAACTAAGAGTCATAGAATATTTAAACTGTAAAATTTATTTTTTGTGTGATTATCAAATGCTTAAGTAGTGCTTCAATATATTTAATATTCAAAAGAGTAAAAATATATACTTGATATTAAAAGGCATTCGAAGTAAAAATATTAAGATATTCAATTATTTTACAAACCAAAGTTATTATATAACTCGTATGCAAATGAATGTCAAATGTATGCTGAATGTTAAATGAATATCAAATGTAGGAATTATACTGTGTCTGCCTTGATAGAGTTCTGTTGCTAATTTTTCTACCGTTTAAAATAAAACTGTACTTCAAAGTGGAAAAAATGTTTTAAAAGATGAAAACGCTTACATTTTATACCTTTCTTTCAGTAAATAAACATTTACAAGTTACAAAATATACATTTTTATTGAATTTAAGGTTTGTTAAATTGTAATTAGGGGAGTATTTTTGAAGCCCTAGGATTTTTAATGAAAATAAAATCCTAGCAATATTTTATAAATTTAACTTAGCTATGAAGGTTAAAATTTGTTTATTATCAGCAAATCGACGAGTACCTTCAGGGAACCAAGAATTAATTGTTTAATGTTCAGCAAGGAGAAGCAAAAGACAGTCTAAAATACTACATTTTGCTTCTTTCAGAGCTTAAATAGTCAGATATAATTTTAGTCGATTAACAAAAGATAACTTTTATTCTTTAAAATACTGGCTTAACAAAAATAATTTTAATAAGAAAAAATTGCTATAAAAATTAATATTTCTTATATTTATCGGTACGATTGTTGATTCAAATAAAATGAAATATAATTTCTTTATTCATTTAGAATATTTTTTTATAACTAAATGTATTATTCTGCTGTAAATGTTTTGTAATTAACTATAAAACCACATTTTTAATCGAAACTATGTATCAAATACTTTTCTACAGTGTTCTTTAGAAATTTTTTCATGTTCTTCCTTAGTGCAAAATTTCTTTTTAAAGCATTCCTAAAAAAATTGGTACTTTTTTATTATTATTAAAAATGTTTATATTTTGTCCAAAATCAAAGCGTTATTATAAATATATAATCAGACTTTATAATGACTCATATAGCAGTCAGCATTAGTTTTTTAGACCCTTTAAAGAATATTCCAATTGAATGCATTTATCTATTTCTAAACTTTAAGAATCAATTATTGGACCATGATAAGATATAATGCTCTATAAACCCCCATAAAAAAAGAAAAATTGGTACATTTCCTTATGTATAAGTTTAAAAAGTATTTTAAACTGTTATTATATTTATTTAGATACATGGAAATTCTCTAAAAGAGAATTCAGTTGTATTTGATCTTACTTTCAATTTCTAAAAGAAAGGCCCAGCCAAGAAATTCAAACTAGGAATATATTTCGAAAAATACATCATTCGTCATTCACTCGGACATGGCTGGGGTGGACATTTCGAAAAGCAATGGCTGAAGTCGGTTGATATCGTTGCTCAGGAAAATGGAATCTAAAAAAAGAAATATAGTAAGGATTTACATAGAAATACTATTCTTTGTTACATGCTAAGAAATTTTATGTATTGGTTTAAAGAAAATTTGCACCAGCCATGTCAATGTAGTGTCGTAAGTTAGATAAAATTTTGCATCTGAACAATTATTTCTTTAGTGGCATATAAGAAATTAATTTTATCGAAAAAAATTAAGCCAAACCTTTGTGAATGGTTTTTTTCTAAATGAATATATTGTATACCAAATGATTTCGACAGAATTTAAAATCAAATAGAAAATCAATTAATTGGAATATCAAAGCACTATTTGCAGAAAAATTCATTTTATAATGTTAAAAATGTTTAATAAAGTTCTATTACAATACTGTGCATTAAAAACAGCATAAAAACTAGTGCAATCAGAAAAAGAATTTAATTTTTACCTAGGATTTGTTAAACATTTATCATATACAATTCTCCTATCATGTCGCATACCATATGCCCATTTTGTTGTTAAAAATATATCCAAATAATAGAATAATTAAATCTTTATATTCAGCTGAAATTAAGCGTTTGAAGGGTTGTAATAAACACAATAATAAAAAATACAAGGCATGTAAATATAAATGGGAAAGAAAAATGTTACCGACTTATAAATTTTTGACAGGATTTCCATATTTTTTTTAATATTTGTCCATCGCATTATGGTTTTGAAAATCCAAATATCATAAAACGCTGTAGACTTGTTCAAGATCCTCATCAGAATAAAATTCCTGACCTTGAGAATCCTCCCCATGTATAGATTAGAATGTAAAAATTAGAACATCAGTAATAAATGCTATGTAAAACTCCTCAAGCTAATAAAAAACTTCCCACACTAGGTCTTTCAGTTTTGCATTAACAGATAAAAATATTAATTATTAATTAAATTAACGCATTAGTTATTAATAAAATTACGCTTAGAATGTTAGTTAAAATAATTGTAATGAATATAAGGACATGATCTAGGATTCAAAAATTAATGATTTTAAACTATTATTTTCAATTTTTAGTTCATAAAATATTTGTTTTGAGATATAATTAGACATTAAAAATAATTTTCTTCTTAAATTCAATGATGGTACCGCATCATTTTATATAGTTAAACATATTTAAAGCAACAAAACTTGGGCCAATGTCAAGCATAAGGGTAGCGCATTTTCCGGTGATCTAGGTATCTCGGGTTCAGACAAGGTTTCCTTTGTGTTCTACTGAGGCCAACCTTTTGAAATTCAACATCTGCGAGATGTGTGAATGCGCCCTCCCCCTTGGATAACCACTAAAGAAAGGGTTTATGCAAGCGAATGTGACGCATGAAGTAGCTATGTTTTTACTTTTGGTCCTAGTTAACACTATTGAAAAAACAAACACAAAAATTGTCTTAAATCACTGTTAGATAACTGTCAGCCGGGAAGTAAAGCGCCACAAGTCACAACAACAATAAAAAATGTACAATAGATATATTCTTCTTGATCTTCCAATTCCACAAAGATTTTAATTACTTGTAATCATTCAGAATTTATAGAAATTGAGAGGATAGTAGCACTATAATAAAAATAAAAATAAAATTAATAATTCATAATATTTTTTAAGATTTCTTAAAACTTTATACCATTCCACGATGTAAAATGTGTATATTATCCTTATAAAACAAGAAAAAAAGTTATAAATTTAATAATATGTACAAAATTTTATAATTTGATACTTAATTTTCTAAAATCAGTAATTCAAAATTAGAAGTATTTTTCTGCAGTAAAGCTTTAGGATGCAATTATATAAAGAATGCTTTTCTTATTGAGTAAATATTTGAAAGCACTCTGGAAATCAACTCTTTGAAATCAATTTCATCTACTGACATGACTTATTTCTCTCAATTCTTAATGAGTAAAGCGATTTTTGTTTTCAGATCTCAACAAGTGATTTTTTAAAACTGTCTATAAAAATGTTTGATATGAAATTTTGCGTTTCTGTTTCCATTATTTTAGACATGAATCAAAAAAGCAAACAAATGTTTTAGGTGAAACAATTTTCAATAAAATATTCCTAAATAATAAATTAAAAATATTTATACACATTGATTTTATTAAATGTTTGATGATTATTATTCCACCCACAGTTTTTAAAAATTAATTTAGCTTCTAAAATCATAAAATAAATATTGTAAAAACTATCATGAAGCTCTTAAAAAATATTAATTTTAATTTCAACATGAAACGGCGCTTATATTTTTAACGATAATGTCTCTTAATTTGATAAATATGTAAATTCGCTGCTTTTTTCTTAGTTTATTTTTAACTATGTTTAAACATGCAATTACTAAAAATAGCATTTGCATAGGAATTAACAGCCATATCTTTTTTTACGTTAAGCTTTAGCATATTTTGTATTAATATTTATAAGAATAAAATTTATATTCAAAAAATGACTACAGGAAAATTTCTAGAAAACTATTAGTTTGCTTCAAATAATTGAACCAAAACAAAATTATAAATTCAGATAAATATCATGCTAAAATTATAACTTTATAAAACATTTATGTTTTCATGCGAAATAACTTTTTAATTTTTTTTTTCTGAAAACGACATTATAAATATTTAGAACAATCATTTCAATCAAATTCAATCCAGAAGAAAATTCTGAAAACTTATCATTGAAAAGAAGCGTCTATAATATAGAGAAAGGAATTACAAAATCTAATAATTTTTTTTAGTAGGAATTTTTTCGTATATACATTAATGATAAATAAAATTGGTAAAAAATTTTTATCAAATTTTTATTAATCTCGAGAAATTTTTTCAAATATTGAAAATAAAATAATAAGAGAACTTGATCTAAGTTGCTCAGTTTTCAGTTGTTGTTTTTTTTCGCTTGTTTAACGGCATAAACTCAAATGTTCGTTTCTAATAAAAGTTTCTATTATCTTTGTTTTTAGTGAAGTTAATAAAGATTTTCCTTTTAAAAAATATCAATATATATCACACCAATAAAATGAAACTAAATGTCTGGTTTTGGAAATCTATAATGTTTACCACCGAAATCTAATTGAATTTTTATTATAATACTGATTTTGCTATTACTAAACTGTTTTACAATTTAGATATCTTCTTAACATTAACTAGCTGATGTATAGGTTCTGTGTCTTAAAATTAAAAAGAGAAATGAATATCATAATTTATAACTTCTAAAAAATCATAAAAACTGGATTTTAAATTAAGGATTAAATTTGAAAGAGAACATCGAAGTATTCCATAGATTATGCTTCACTTTTTATAAGAAGAAAGTGGCTTAAACTGCAGACATATTTGTACTGAGTATTAATCTGCAATTATTAAGACAAATGTTTTTTGCTCTAGAACATGACTACCTTAATCTCAGGGCTTATATTTCTTTTCTAACTGGTAGCATAGTGACATTTTTGAATTAAGAAAGTTTCTAGTAATTCTTTAATTGGATGTAAGAAAGAAAAAAATGCAAACCAACCGATAACGCTATCCTTTGATCTCCAATAACAAGTGTAATTTAAATATCCTGAAATAGGCTTCAAATGTATTGATTCAAATAAATATCAGCTCTAAACCAGATAAATAATCTTTCCAAACTTAAAAGCAATATTTTGCAGTTAAAAAATTTTAAAAATGTAACTGAAAAATAATAATTTCTGTTACAAATATTTGCAACAAAAATATACATTTCTTCAAGAAAGATGTATAAACATTTATAGTTGAACACTTATTGAACATAGCCTTTTTGCTAGTAAAATGAGCTATGAAGAATAAAGATCATTCATCTTCAGTGACAAGTTGTTCACCCAAAGATATAGTAATATTACTAATCTTTGCTGAAATATATTTTAACTTGTCGAAATAACAACAACTTATACAATAAACATAGAGCATTCCTACTAATTAGATATGTCTGAAAAATGGTAAAATTAATTGGAGAATAAAGCTTACCTTTTCACGGTTTTTTTTTTTTTCTGAGGCTGTATACGCGTTAAAATTTTGTTTCATTTCCGGCCTTTTCTATTAAAACTGGCATATTTAGGGCTTAAATAATCTGATACGTAAAACGTCATTAATATAGGTGCAAATAATGGCACTAGGGTTTAGTAGTGTATTTGCATTTTTTTTTCTAAATTGGAGAACAGTGAAGGATGAATGACAAGTCCCGGCATATTTAGAGGTCTTTATATTAAATAAAAATTCTCGAAATCCGACCTGTGACTGTTACTGTAGATTTGTTACCTAAATTCTCTAATATATAGATAGTGATTTTTTTCTTGATTCTTGTATGGAGAATTTTTATATGGGAAATTTTTACTTTTGATTTTTTAATCATTTATTAAACTCCTATTGATAGGCTCTAAAGTACTAATAGGCTTTAGACAAGAATATGCTGTCTTATGAATTCTTGAAATCAGAACTAAGTAAAAAAAATTCTAGAGAATTCAAATACTTAAAAAAAATTTTAATATATATCTAGAAAAAATTTACACTTTTTTATGACTTATTTAAGAATATCTGGAATATTCTTAAATATAGTTCTCATCTAAGTTATTATACAGAAATCAATATTCTACTTTTAGCCATTTGTACTTACAACTATAAAGTTTCCATTAAATCTTTCATTACTATTCTGAATTTATTATAGATGCCGTTAAGTTCTGATTCTGAATGCTACCATCTGACAATTAATGGTTTCTGAAAGGAATATGAAGGTCAAAGGAATAGTTCGCCGAATGCCACTTTTAAGACTCCCACTTGAGACGAAATTTTTGGCATGGAACAATGCGACAGACGGAATTATCTGTCAAATAAGCCAGAACAGGTGGAGGAAATCAAGTTTTAAATACGGATATGAAATGTTAAATTTATTTCAATATAACTGAAAAGTTTCAACAATGGTTGAATAGTAAGCCAACTCAACATGTGAAATGGTAATGTTTGTTTCAAAAGATAAGTAAATTCAGGCATGTCTGGGACATTTTATATTTTTACATACGGTAATTACTGTTATATTATTTCTTTCTATTACTGTTGTATTGTTTTTCTTTTTTTAAACCAATTTAAATAAACTGATTTTTAATATTAAAGCATAGAGATAAAAGTAAAGTGTTATTTTTGTATTTATTTAAATATTTTTTTTTTGAATTACTATATATATTTGGTTAGCTTTTATTGAAATTTGGAAACAAAAGATGAAAAATACATTTTTTAACTGTAAAATTAGTTTAATATTCATCTGTAGTCTACAGAACTGAATGTCAAAAATTTATTAATATTACAAGAATTATTTTTACTTGGTTCATTTTCATTATTAATTCCTTGATTACTTATTAAAATTAATGGTTTGAATGATTTTAATTATTAATTTCTTGATTATTTTTTATTTACCTGATTAGGAATAAAAATTCTAATGAACAAAATATTGCTTTAGAAGGAAAAATAATTAAGGGTAGAAAGTCATTAATTGACTTTTTATCCTTAGAGTCCGAATTCAATAGAGTTAATAACTATTCAATTTATTTATTTACTACTTTTGCATTTTTCGCTATCTGAGTGATATTTATTTGATCGCATAAATAATTCTGTCTCCAAATTAAAATTTTATTTTTAAAACTATTTTAATAGCTAAAAGTACCATTTTGCAAACACTACTTTGTTTGCTCTTTTTATTATACACTGAAGTGACAAAAGTCATGGGATAGCAATATGAAAATATACAGATGGCAGTAGTATCGCAGCGAAAATGTATAAATCGCAGTTCGTTTTCCAGAGCTTTCATTTGTGTTCGAGTTATTCATGTGAACAGGTTTTTCGTGATTTATCGCGGCAAGACGAGAATTAACAGACTTTGAACATGGAATGTTAGTTGGAGCTAGACGCATGGGTCATTTCATTGCAGATATCGTTAGTGAATTCAACATTCTGAGATCCACAGTATCAAGAGTGTGCCGAGAGTATGAAATTTCAGGCATCACATCCCATCATGGACAGCGCAGTGGGCGACCACCTGCACTTAACGACCGAGACCGCCGACGTCTGTGTAGAATGGTCAATGTTAATAGACACGCAACACTTCGTCAAATAACTGCAGGAATCAATGTGGGACGTACAAGGGACGTGTCCGATAGGACTGTGCTGCGAAATTTGTCTTCCTTGGGCTATGACAGCAGAAGACCGACTCGAGTGCCTTTACTGACAGTACGACATCGCCTGCAGCGACGCTCCTGGGCTCGTGAGCATATCGACTGGTCCCTAGACCAGTGGAAAACCGTGGCGTGGTCAGATGAGTCACGATTTCAGTTGTTACGAGCTGATGGTAGAGTTCGAGTGTGGCGCAGACCCCACGAAGCCATGGACCCAAACTGTCAGCAAGGCACTGTTCAAGCTGGTGGCGGCTGCATAATGGTGTGGGATGTTTTTACATGGCATAGACTCGGTCCTCTGGTGCAACTGAACCGATCATTGACTGGAAATGGTTATGTTCAGCTGCTTGCAGATCACTTGCAGCCATTCATGGACTTCACGTACCCACACAACGATGGGATTTTTATGGATGACAATGCGCCATGTCACCGGGCCAGAACTGTTCGCGATTGGTTTGAGGAACATTCCGGACAATTCCAGCGCATGATCTGGCCACCTAGATCGCCCGATATGAATCCCATCGAGCTTTTATGGGACATCATCGAAAGGTCCGTTCGTGCCCAAACTCCTGCACCATCCACACTTTTACAATTATGGACGTCTATACAGACAGCATGGCTCAATATTCCTGCAGAGGACTTCCAACGACTTGTGGACTCCATGACACGTCGAGTTGTTGCACTTCGCCGTGCAAAAGGAGGACCGACACGATATTAACAGTCATCCCATGACTTTTGTCACTTCAGTGTATAATTTTGAATTGTAACTATAGGGTACTATTTTTGATGAGCTATATTATGTCATCCGTAATTTTGATAGCTCAGATTGATTGCTTCTAAGAATATGGAAAAATTCCTAGTATAATTTTAAACTTACTAAAGTTATGTAAATAATATGTAGTTAGAGTTTAATGTTTCTTAATATAATGATGAAATTATTATAAGATCAGTTCTGAGCATAGATAAATTTATATATTTCCTTAGAAAACGTTTTCCATCTGTGATAAGTTTAGATATTTGGATCTAAAATTAAGCTAATACTGTGAAACTATGTTATGTAGAGAATGAAAGAGTATAGCCTAATAAATAATAATCATGTATATTAAGAGTTACTTTTCAGCATTAGTCAATAAAAATGATATTAATCAGATAAGTAATTGTTTTGAATAGGTATGTTCATTTAATTGATTGCTATAATTATTGATTAAATATAAGACTCATAAATCTGCAGAACAACTAGCATTTAACTATGTTCTACGAGTTAACAGAGAAAAAATTGTATCATGTAATTAATTAAATATTTATTATTACTTTGTTAATTTAAATTTAGACTATGTTAGCAATTTTACATAGACATTAGCAAATTTTTAGTCAATTTTGAATTTCTATAATGTTTTAAAATACAGTACAATTTCTCAGACGAAATTAAACAATTAAAGTATCGTGTAAATAATTCAGACAAATTCAATGTTTTATAAATTTCTTCGTTTCTTGGGAATTTTGTGCCTTAATTCAGTTTCAACTGCATTTTTTAGGTAAAAGAATTGTTCTTAATTAGTCAAAATTGTTTTGGCTATGTAATCATCCATGTAGAGCATTTTACCATCAATTGTTCTCATGCATGTTAAAAACTATATCATTCCCAGGAAAAAAATCTAGAATTAGTATCCTCAGTCAGTATACTAAAGGATATTGCTGCAGCAGTTGGAGTTCAAAAATCCAATGTTTCGATGATAATTAATTAGAAAATTAAGTTTTAGGCAGTTTCTACAAAACTAAAGAGTATATATGGATGTAAACAAAATACTACACTTCTTACAGACTAATTTCTAGTACAAAATAGTAAAATGCATCTTTGGAAACATTAATTAGAATTATTAGCTACTGGCTTGAATGTTTATTCATCATCAATATGATGAAAGCTTTTTGAAGCAGGAAGATGAGCAAGAACAAGAGTCAAAAAATAGTTGTTAATTCATGTAATGAAGAGAAAATGTTTGTATTCTGTCAAATATCAATCCTGAACTGATAAAGACTGGAATAAGGTTGTATTCGTTGATAAATATTTTTCATGCAAGGGATTCAATCAGCAATTTTCAGACGAAATGTTGAAAAAATACCTTTCAGAGAACAGCATTTTAATGAAACTGTTTAGCACTCTCAGATGCAGATGTTTTAAGGATACTTTACATCTGGAGGACCTGGCAACTCAGTACCAGTTTAAAGAATAGTGAACTCTAAAAAAATACATTTCAATATTTGAAGAAAAGATTGTGCCTCTAATGCAAATATTTGCTGTCGATGTTGGTGTTTTTCGACAAGATCTTGCTCCCTGCCATAATTCCAAGCTGATAAGGAATTTTTTTCAAGAAAATGTATTAACAAATTTGAACTGGTTTGATGATTCTAGCGATGTAAATCTCATCAAAAATGTCTGGAACATTGTGAAGAAACGTGTGAATAAAATGGACTACTACACTACACTAAGAGAAATATGATTCAGAAAGACATAAAGATTTAGTTACGTGTTGATAACATCAAAATTTATGTTATAAATTAGTGTAATACATGCTAAAACTTCTGCAGGATTTTCTTAAAGCTAGAGAAGAGCATATTTACTACTATATTGCCATATCATGCATGTAAGTGAACCTATACTAACTAAAAAACATAGGTGAAACTTTTTATGTTTGCCCCAATTAATTTGCGCATTCCCGTAAAACAAATTTTATCGAGATTTGAAGGAATAGATAATATTAATTTAAGCAGAGAAACGGCTGCTTCCAATAGGGATTGTGCTTTGATTCCAGGATCTTTCTCAAAGTGGCTATTAAAATGATTTTCATTATTTAATGTAAACTATTTGGGCAAGTAACAGAACAAAATGTTTTGTAGAATTTCTTTCAATAACACATGCATACACAAACACGCATAGACACATATATAAAATTAATTAAGTTCCTAAATTTTATCTTTATTCAGCCGATACTAACTTCATTATAATTTTTCTCTTATTTTTTGCTCCAGCTGCGCACTTTTTATTTAATCAAAAGTCAACCAGCTCTCCAAATGATTCCGTTAAAATTCTTCTCTCTCAATATATATACATTATGTAAAGCTTTTTTTTCCAACTTAAAGTTTAGATATATATTTAGATGAGTAAGAGAATAAATACTGAACTGTGAATAGATTGACAATGTAACTCAATGTAAATTCACCAAAACAAATATCGGAATTAATATTCCATCTGATTACGATTCGAGCATTTAGACAGAAACAGCTTTAGAAATAAAATAAAAAAGTAGATGGTAGGTGATTTGAACAAATGTATAGAATGCTGATTGATATAAAATTTCAAAATTGAAATTTACCGGACGACCAGTGTCAGACTGAAGTAAGCGAAATGGTTTTTGAAACTCTATTCTCTACTTTGTGTTCATTGTTGGGAAAGATATTCCATTCATGCCAGAGAGAGAATGTATATAGAGAGAGCCATCCCCACGTATTCCATCTAAAATCCAATCTGTTTGGCTATGCAATTCGAGCAACGCTTTAACTGAATAATACCCTCAGTAAGCATTCTAAACTTTCTACCCTCGGACTCTGGAAGACGCTTTTCAGAACTAAAATCCTGCTCCCTTCCAAATACAGGGCTAAAATTCATTTTGACGTTTAAAGAGGATTTTGAATAGAAATCTTTTCGCAAAAAAGCATTATTTTGCTCAACGCTTGAAAAATAAAACATTAAGAAAGAGTCCTATATGATAAAAACAGTGGCTCATAATGCAAAATTGACTGTATCTTATATTGTCAATAAGTTTTATATTTAAATTAAGTACATCTTCAAAAATAATGATGTAAAGGTAATTTTTTATAGATTCTATCATTTTATTATTTACAAAGTATATAAATAGAGAAATTCATTTTCATTTAAAATTTAAATAAGCGATTTGCATAAAATATTATTGAACATTTCAGAAGTTTTTAATATTTCTTCAATAGATTTAATTACGTGAATTCTGTTTATTTGCTACAAAAAAATTCATTATCATAGATAATATAAGTTTAAACTATATGTCTTAAGTAAAATCTAATATTTAGTGAAGAAAGTCATCCATATATTAAGCGTGAAAAGTGGTTCTATGTTAAAACTTCAAGACATTTTAGCAAATTATTAAAGCTTCCTATCGATATTTTTTTCCATGCCGTAAATTAGACTGATTTTCTTACAATTAGCATATTTTTGCAAACTTTGAATTTGAGTTAGTATTTAGAAATTAGTTTCGATAGAGCATTTAAAAAACAAGAAATTTCATTCAGAAATATTTTTGTCTCCAATACACTTTCTTCGCATCATGGCAATACTCTTTGTCTTTCAGAAAAAGAATGATTTAATTAATTTTATTTTATTTCCTTACTTCCACTTAAGATAGTGATACATTGAGCATTTCATTTCGAATGATCTTTAAAGTTACCTTATTTTATTAGAAGAAGGATGAAAACACCCTTGAAACATAGTTATCATTCAGAAATGACTGCGAAAGAATTCTGATATCTCATTTGGGACCTCCTGACTCGTAAAACAATTCTGAAACAGATAAGTTTTAATAGTAGTCATTTACAAGTCTGAAAGGTTAAAGGAAATCAATAGAAGTTCTCAGTTCTTTGTTGAACAGAATGATAGTAATTTCTATTGTGCTTGAAGTATAATCTTCTTATTTCATGGTAACTGCTTGGGTAGTGCTTAATCAAAGATGCATTAATACACACATACAAAAATTCCTTTGTGATCTTCCTATATCTGATAACAATAGTTAATTTTGTGAATATGGGCTGTAAATTTTGGTGTCCTATACAGCAGTAATTTATTAATTATTTCGTTTTAACTTAACTGTTTATTTTTAAGTTCAGGTCGATGAATAACAGCAATAAATTTACTGAAGCTGGTATTACTTCAGGTAATTTGCAATATATTAAATGTATAAGGTAAATGATCGCTTTCATTCTATTAATGTGTAGCATGAATTTCTTTATTGTTGCAAAGTTATTACTATTTATGTAGAGACTAGCTATTACCCGCGACTATGTTGGTAGTGCTTAATCAACACGCGACCTATGTTCACGTGGAAATTTTGATGTGTATATACGAAAAACTATCAAATAATGACAAGTAAAAAAATTAAACCTAACCTAAAAACGATTCATTTAAAAGCATAAGCATATACGAAAAATATATAACATAAATACAATTTAATGACAAAAACACATAACTAAGGTAAAATCAATTTATTTACATTGTATACCCAAAATAAAATAAAACAAAACACCAAATCAAGTCTGATCAAATCCATTTTATTTATTGATTGAGATACTTACAACAGTATTAAACACATAATTTTTAAACTTTTAATTTAAGTGGAAACACAGTCAACAATCACGCGAGAACGTTCAACGCCAGTTGGCATAATGCAATGCAGATTAGAATTTTTTTTATTTCCTTTATTATGTTTTCTTTTAATTTAAAAGTACGTCAGAATGAATCTGAAAGACCGTTTCCTCGACAACATTTGATTTTAAATACATCAAACACAAAGAAAATAAATAGAATCGTTTGAAATAATCGGTCTAAATTTAAATAAGCCTAGCCTCAATTCTGTTGGGGGAAAAACCGGATCCTTACTTATCTTTGGTGGGATTTCGCCTCAGCTTTTTAGCTCGAAAGTTTTCTATGTTCTATGAAAGTGTAGCCCTTGTTCTATTCCTGACTATAAACTATATTTATTTTAAATTTCAGCCAATTCTGTTCAGGCGTTCTGGCGTGATTGAGTAACAAACATCCATCTATCCTTAAGTACCCAAACTTTCACATTTATAACATTAGTACAGATGATATCAAAAACTTGAAAGATTTAACATATGTATGTCATTTTATTTAAAAAAATTCTAAAGGAAAATATTAATAATAATATATAAATAAATAATCGATTAAAATTATCTAACAAATAAAACACTGAAATAATTAATAATAAAATACAAATTTTTTTTAAAAAAACTAATACATTAAAGATAAAAAAACAGTATTTTCATAGAATTTAATTTTTATAAATATTTAATGTTTATAATCATTTTTTGAAACTTGATATTTAAAAATATTAATTTTAAAGGAAGTTTTCAATAATTAATGTTATAAAACAAATTTAAAACGCTTAGTTTGCTAATGATATGATAAATAATTAGGGGCATATTGTAGTTTCAAACACTGTTTTCCGAAAAGATTAATATGAATCCTTTAGACGTCGAAGTATAATATCATGTTTCTCACTTTAGATATAACCGTCTCTTGGATCAATGCATCACTTGTTTTAAATCTGTTGTAAGGCCAGAAACTTTTCAATTTCCCGAAGCATTAACTTTTCATAGCATGTTGGAAAATTCAGATACTCTTTAGTGTGATACGAATGAAGCGCACTTAAACTGAAATTATAAAATTGCGTATTTCAGGAACACTTTATCAATATTTTTTTTTATTTTATTGTCAAAATCTAGAGAATAAATTTTCAACTGAATCAATGCTTTCTTTTTCAATAATGCTTATTAATATTA
>JAPMOQ010056120.1:0-11309 GCA_026543055.1 Argiope trifasciata
AAGGAGTGCGATTACTCAAGATCTAAAAATAATAAAACAAGCATAAATTGAAACATTTTTAAAATCCTCGTAACATCAAACCACCTCTCACGCAGAAGATATTTTAAGATACCACAAAAAAATATTATTATCATAAATTAAAATTTAAAAATAAAACTTTTAAAACACAAGAGCTTGAAAGAATCTGTAATCAGTGTTTAAAATAAATGTACTTACAGGTTTTAGTTTTTTGCTAAAATCCATTTATTAACGTTAATTCGATAACAACAGGTAAGTCATAAGTGAAGGACGATTTCGAGAAGAAGAAGAAAAAAAAATCCCTACGACTTTGCAGTGCTGCCATCTAAAGGACATATTTAAAAATATTCTTGCAACTGAAATGCTAAATAAAAAATTTTCTGAGCACCTAAAGAATCTTTTAAAATAATAATTTAATATTGTATTTCATAAATTTATACCATGAAATTAAGTCCTTTATCTTACTGATAAGTATTTTTATTTAAAAAAAATAAGATATATATATATAATGATAGATCCGATAATTCAGTCCTTGCCATACATATTTGATAACTTTAAACTTTAATAAAATATCTTAATATTTTTTCCAGAACTAAAACTTTTAGCATTCAGAATGACAATTTTGTAATAAGATAGCATAAAATATTTTACATTCATTAACTTATACTGCCTAAAAAGATTTTGAGGTATATATTATGGTATAATTCTTTAATGCTATGGTATAATTCTTATAATGCTTTCTATCTTAGTTGCATAATTTTTTTCCATATGTATGAATGATTACAGGCTAAACTTCTTATTAAAATGAAATAATTATCTCTATGTAAGAAAGTAATGTATAATTAAAAGTAAAAAATAATTATTTATTTCTAAAGATCCCTACAAATGAATTAATTAATATTCTGATTTGAATGAATTATTTGAATATTTATTATTTTAATAAGTTTATCAGAATTTAAAGAGACAACTAAACTAATTTTAATGAAAAAACCGTTAACTTTTAAAATATTTAATATTTATATCAGTTTGTGAGAAGTTATTATTTATTACTATTTTGTAAAAACTATTCACTGTTTTGTAAAAAATAACTAAACACTGATATCGTTCAGTATTATAGTCACTGCTAATAATAAAAATGAAAATTTGCTTGCATGATGGCAAAATATATACTTTGTAAGGTAAAAATGTGCACGATGGAAGGGGGGGTTAACATTCACGCTTTTTTTTTTCAGAATTTGAATTAATTAATATTTAATGAAATTTTGGCTCTTTTTTTTTTCGTGATAACATTGAAAATATTACAAAAGGGAATGAGTTTTACAGTATCTTAAAATTCAAAAAATCATCTTTTCAATTATATTAGTTCAATTATTTCTTTCTTAAAAATAATCTTATTTCTCTCTTTTTTAAATTATTTTTTTTATAAATTTTAAATGTATTTTGCATTATACTTTATGAAGTGAATCTCAAACCGTTCACATTATTGCTACTAATATTTCATACTAGCTTTTTCTTCTTTTTTTCATTCTAGTGATCAAGATATTACAATTCGATCTGTGATTCGGATGATCAAAATAGAAAGGGGCAGATTAACCGTGTGTAAATGATGCAAAATCCGCGTTTTAGTGGTTCAGAATTGGGTTTTAGTAATCAATTTTAGCTGTTTAGCAAGATTTAATAGCTTTTTAAGAAAATTTTAAAATATATGAACATACGTAAATCATGTATAATAAGCCAATTTTTTGTTTCTAATTAAAACCAATAAAAAAATAATGTCGTATGGGCTCTTTTTTTTTTTTTTGGAACCCTTGCATTCTTGCAAAAGTGGAATATTTTTAAGGCAACCTGATTGTGCTGATTATTGGGAAGCAGCGACCACTTTGGCTTGGACCCATGTTCATCACTATAAGCGAACTTTTCTGTATTCCCAAAATTAAAATTTGATTTTGTTAGTCAGATAAATTAATTTCAATAGTATAATCTTAAATTCCTCATCCTATAAACTTTAACTACAAATCTGAGACTTTTTCAATTGTTTTATGAGAGTACACATACAGCATTATTTACTTAACTAAAGCTTTTATAAATATAATTTTGATCATACTAATGCTTTATTATTGATAATTGTACAGATTTAAAAAAAATAAAATTCAAATCCTCTTATGTTTGGCATTAGCAGACCTGAAAAATATACCTAAAAGCAGTGGTCAAAAACGTTATATCATGTCTAATGTTCCTTTATTAATATTTTAAAATTTTGATCCAAATATTCTGGTAAATATTACATATTACTTATTTATTAATTAAAACCCTATCAACATATTTCAGAAACACTATGGTTGGTTGATATAGTAAAATAGTATAAGTATAGTACAATTATAGTACATAAAATAAAATATAATTTTACAATAAAAACTCAAAAATCAAATGCAGAAAAATTTGAACTGTTGTTGAACTTTTAAAATTGTTTGTGAATATACTTTTATATCAATTATAGTACCGATATAAAAACATCAGTAAACTATATTGGAAAACATAAAAAATATATATTACAAATATCGAGCTTTCGAGTTCAGAAATTCATTTAAAAATTATTAGAACTTCGTATAAGCGATCAATTTATTCAAAATTAATTTAGGAACTGCAGTTAGAGTAAATGTAAATAAACATGTAGCTTCCGGGTGACATTTTTCCCTACGTTTCAATGGAAACGATATCATTTCCGATCTTTACTTATCGAAAAATACAATCAGTTTGATTAAAATATTTGGAATTTGTGTCCTTCCTACCAATGAGTCGCCTTTGAAACAGTTATGTTTTTCTTCATACTCTGTATAAACTAAACACAAACTAAATTTTATTGAGCAAGTGAGAAACAGTCATTTTAGCTCTTTGGAGAGAAAATAAATTCATCAAATTTATGCAACAAAAATTTATTTAGGGTTAATAACCATCTACAACAATACTCAAATAAAAACTTGCTAAGGATACGTTACCGACATGGCCAGGTCATGGCAGATGAGAATGAGTCAAACACCGCACTAAGTGCCACGGTACTGACTCTTTTGCAAAAGGATAACTCCGTTTTTCCTGTTTTTATCCAGATATGCATACACTTGCATATTATCATTTATACACATTTCGCGTCTACCAATCCACAGCAAGATGGAAAGTTTTAATTCTCACTATGCAAATAGCAAACATCATTCATAATCGGAAGTGCTGTTATTTATTTGAAATTTATCGCAGCCTTACTAATTATATAAATAATCACAAACTGATTAAAGATGATCTTCTCAAATGTGGAAAATGTGCATTTTGCAAGCGAGTGAGTTTACATTGATTTATTTAAAGAATTAAAAATTTGTCACCTTTCAGAATTATAATAACAAAAATATTGTAATTTTTTAAATGATTTTTTTTAAATGTGTGTAATTTTTTGTACAACCTTGAAAATTATTTTAGCCTTACCAAATATCGTTACGTATGCAACATAATATTTTTCAAGATTGAAATTAATTAAAAAAAATTCTAGAGATGTAAGATTAATCAAGAACAAATTTCGTTTTGGTCTTTCATTTTTCACATTTCTTTCAAATTTATTAGCCAAAAGAGAAAAATAATAAATTGTAATTAGATTAGCAAAGAATGGAATAAAATTGACATATCGTTTTGCATTCGTGTAATTTATACGCAAAATGTTACTTCATAATTTTATAAAATAATAACTTTTCCTACTGATTTATTAATGATTATTTTTGTGATTCATGTCAACTATAAAAAATAATAATTTTTCACCTTCATGTATTCCTCAAGTCCTTACAACATGAATACATGCAATGTAACAAATCAGTATTTTGTTACATGAAATTTGTATCAATATCATCCAAGTTAACTTTGCATCAAACTTTTTTCAGGTTGAAAAAAAAAAAAAAAAACGAATTTTCTGCATGTACTCCTTATATAAAAGCGAGCAATGATGACACAGTGTGTAATGATTTTTGATCACTAAGACCCTGAAAGCGATGAAATAGGTAATTTTTGTCCAAGATATATCACTTCAGATATATCACTTCACATCCTCCTCTCTCCTTTTTCCTCGCTAAAATAGAATGAAAACAATGTGACTCCTCTGAAACAGTGGATTAATGCTTGTCTCTTTTTAGAAAAAGGATTCACCATTAAGTATTTAAACGATTAACATTTTTATCATTAACATGAACGATTAACATTAAGCATTCAAACGATTAACATAAGAGCAAAGAAATCTGCTGTTTAAATTCGTCTTCTTTTTCGTAAGAAAATCAGCTACTTATCTCGTTCATTGAATGATGCCTAAATAAGAACGTTAAGTGCTGAAAAAAATTCAAACTCTCTTACAAACTTGAGAGGAAAAAGAAAATTTCTCTTACGTGTTTGAGGATGCGTCCAATCTTAAGCAGATCTCCCTTACAACCTTCTATAACTTGGATGTACTGGAGATCTTTGGTCCTGGTATTAATGCTGTGGATGAAGTCCAACGCCTTCTGTAAGTCGGCAGTGTCTTCGCCTAAGCGAGTCGAGTATTTGATGAGCTCCTAATCAAAAAATATTAACATTACAAATTAACAATAGAATCACAGAAGGAAAATAGAAAACTGTAGGCAAATGTAGTAAAACCACTTTTGTGAGAAACCGCTCCAAAATGATAATGATTCAAACTAAGTAATTACTTTTTTTAGCCGTACGATATGATGAAATGTGCTTGCTTTCTAATGAGATTTTCCAAGCACGAGAGCACAGTACTATGTGGTTGATGTCAGACAAAAGAATTTGAAATGCTTTAAAACTTTTCTCTTAAATTCTCATTACAAAATATGCAGCAAAATACATTTATTTGTTGTTTTATACAAATCACTCACTATGGGAAGCAAACATTTATAAAATCTGAACAATTACTTTCCACTTTTGTGGAATATTGAATACTCAAAGAGGACATCAACCTGTTCTCACTATGCAATAAAAGTCGATGAAAAATACATCACTTTAATTTTCTACGAATTGTGGTATTCAAATTTAAACTGAACGAATAACATTCTTTAAAAGAAAATCTTTTTATAGTAAGAAGACACAAGTGCATCAAATTATTTTATTATAACTTCAGCCTTTAAATAATTATTTCAGCCTTGTTCATAAAATGATGGACATTTGCATCCCTTACTAATTTAAAGCAATTAGAAATAGTGACTTCGGGTTTGAATATCAGCACAACAGAATAGGCTTATTATGATACATTCAGTTTATAATAAGCCTTCAGTTAACACACAAAGGAATTTTATTATTTTGGAGGATTAGAAACTGCCCAAGACAATATAAGACCAGCGGTTGGCTGATAAGAAGACGGAAAAACGAAATAACTCGAGTGCTAAAAATAAAATTACTAGCAAAGGAAACTGAATAGCAATTCCCCTCTGATGATAAATAGATATGGATTGATTCAACCTCTAAAGAAATATTACGAACATATCATGCATGCACTTTAGGTCCATCACAAGAGGGAAAATGGAAACCTACTTATCTATGGGACAACTTCACATTCTCAAACTCGAGGTAGTACAAAGTAGATTACTTTTCATCTTAAGATGCCCTAAATCTCTGTCACAGTTTTCAATGTGATTAAGAAAGTGAGCCCGCCCCATAAAAATATATATTTGAATCTTGAAAGTAAATAAGCTTAGATTCATCTACACGTGAAAATAATGAAATGCAAAGGCTTACCTTGAGCAGCAGTTGATAATCATTGAGACGCTGAATGGGTAATTTCAAATGGTCTGTGAGTAGCTTGTCGTCGTCAATCATCTTGCTGTGATCCTGAAAGAAGAAATAAATATTGTTAAGAAGAGACGGAAAGCTAGTCTTTCATAATTGCATCAACTTACTTAAAATGTTATAAAAAATACGAGATACACGAATCAGTAATAAAAGATACAAAACTTCTTTAAATATTAAATATAACTCAAGGCAATTTGCTTGAAATACTCTGAATGATTCAAATGAATCTTTGTAATAGTATAAAAAAGCATATGCTAGTTATACGGGGCCCATTTTAAGAAAGAAATAATAAAATGAATAATTTAATAATCAAATAGCCTTGGTTCGTAAATACTCAGTAAACACGTGATAGCGAGCAAGCATTCCACGCCAGAAGTTTCGAATAAAAAGAATATTTCATTTTTTTATAAAATAAAATAATACCGCCCTATTTACAAAATGGGCGGTTTTGATAAAAGTTATTTCATTGTAAATAAAAAGTGACAAATCAAAATGAGATGTCTTTAAACTTCGTCATAAGCATGATACAAATGTTTTCCACTTAAAATGTTCTTCATGTCATAATATATGTGACATTAGCTATTTCGAAATGAAAAGGTTGCTCAAAGAGTAATAAAAAGAATACAAATATCATATCTATTTTTACTCTGTCGTATTTAGAACGTAAAGAGAAAGTAAAAGGGATAGAAAAAAAGAATGCATTATAATCTTTTTTATAAAATCCAGATTTTGAAATATTTCCAAGTTTGAGACTATTAAGAAAAACCAAAGAACACAGTATTTGGAATTATTTCTATCAGTAAACATGAATATTCAAAACCGCTTGGAGCTAGAAGAATGAAAAATTGATCCCTGGTTTTTATGCAAAATGTGTAAAATTCTATCAGATTTTAAACGAAATTTAATCAGAGAAAATCTGCCAGGCTGAGAATAGTTGAACATGTTTACTACAAACTAGATGGGTAAAATTTAGTTTATTGCTCAAAATCATCCCTTAAGGCATCGGCTTCAGTCTAGAAGACCAAAATTCGAAATTCACACTTTTTTATTACTATATTTCATTTGTATTCTCTTCAATGATTATTAGAAATGAAGATTTATGTAAATATCAAAAAAAGAAACTGGAAGTTGGATATTTTCTATCATTTTATCATATATATTGCATTTTGAATCATAAATAAATTTATTTTTTAATTAATTGCATACTCAATTGCCAAGCCACCTGAGTTTGAATAAATTTTCAAACTGTTAATGCACAAAAAATTAATAGCAACTATTTCTCGAACATTGCTCATGTTTTTAAAGCCCCTGCTTGCTTATGTTATATATTTATTTTCTTATTACTTTTTGAAAGAATATTACCTAGTTTGAGCTTTCTGTTTATCCTTTTGCAATATTACAAACATTTTATATGAGTGGAAAAACTGATAACAGAAAAAAAAAAACCTAAAAGTTCTACGGAAATAGGAATTCTTCTATGTAAGCTGATGATTCTGTTGATACATAGTTTGCACAAACTAAGACATGCAGTGTAAAGAAATTGTTAAATTCTCAATTAAATGAAAATGATATTTCTAATTTAAAAAATGGATTTCTATTTATAGATATCAAATCTATTGATATTTATAGATAGACATAAGATAGATATATCTATAGATAAATAATATACAATATATGTTTTTAGATATTTGCAGATATCCTTTCCAGATTTCTATTTATAGATATCGAAATATTAGAGTGTTTTTACATTTTATGTTGCCCATCATGTTTCTGTAACAACTTGAAAGAAGATTCCGCATTTAGGTTATGCACAAATTTTTGATTGAAATGTAAGAATTACTCATTCAGTACGAGTTTTACTACATCTAAAATGGAAAACACATGCAATGGGATAAATGGCTAGTAATAGCACTTGGAGTTTCAAGGAAAAATTTTACGATCGGTAAGAAATTTTAAGATTTTTCTACAACGCAGAGCCATCAATTAAAAAGAATATCAAAATTCTAATCCTAAAATAATACTCAAACAAGAACAGTCTTATCATCTCTCATAATATCAGAATGATTCAAATTCGTTGCCATAGAACAGAATCAGGTAATACAGGGTTAATTCTATAAAACATTTAATGAAATGTTGGAAATGGAAAACTCACATCAAAGAAGTCCCGGAGAGGTCCTTCCTGCAGCAGTCTCTGGGCTCTCGCCTCGTTCCAGCAGTAATTGGCGTGCATATCAAAATCACGCTCCTGCGAAAAATAAAGATAACGATAAGAAATCCAACTCCATGAGTTGAGGGGTTTTATGGTACAGGGACCAGATTTGGTCATTCTGCCAAAAACTTTTATTAGACATATGTTTTTGAGTTAAAATTTAATGCATTCTTAAAATAATGCAATTAAATTTGGTGTAAAATTCGAATAGCTTTTAAAAGGACAAACATATTTGAATGATTGTTATCATTTAATATATAATTGAACAATCTCGAGGGAACAAACTTGTTGTTGTGTACTAAAACATTGGCATTCACACAGAATATGCTTAATAATTAAAACACAATTTCATAATTACAAAGCTGTGGAGGGTCAGAACGCTAAAGATGTTTTAGAGTTAGTTAGGTATGGCCTATTCGAAATCTTGTGATAATGAAATCTTTTTTTCTGGTTAGATAAAATGATGGTATCTCCTAACAAAAAATATTGACACGTCATCCCGGACAGCGACTTTCTTCGCGACTTTAAATAAAAAAGTCATAAATTCTTCATATTATTAAAAATTATTTATTATTAAATACCTTCCTATATCCGAAATAAGACATATTTGAGGCAAATGATCATTTCCTTTTAAACAACTATCAGTTCTCAGATTAGAAAATTAGGAATAATGAAATTAATAAATGTAACTTACCAATCTTAAGAATGTTTTCCCTAATTTGGTTGGTTCCTTTGAATGGTAATTGACACCTTTCATGAGAACACTGAAACATAAAAAAAACAAAGGTTTAGAATTCAAAATAAACCAGCTTTTACATTAGACTCTCATCTTTCATATCTTTTTATAATACATATAAATGTGCATTTTGTAAATGTGTGTTTCCACTTTACTGGCTTGCTACTTGTACATTCTCAAGCATGAAAATAAATACGTATATTGAAATGATTTTTTGAAATTTTAATTGAAACTAAAAATTATGTAAAATTTTCAATTTAACCTAGTTAACATCCAAAAATATTACTGAACAAAAATGATTTTTGTATTATTATTTTAAATTTTTTTTAAAAAAATTATTTTTAATGAGATTTTTTTCATGGCGTATAATTTTTTTCCTACATTTAATAATTTTTTAACATTATTTAAAGAAAGATACAGAGATCCGTAAGAATTTTGAAGGGATATTCAATGTACCAAGAACCATAATGCAAAATATAAGAAATTTAGAAGAAGAATTTTTATCAATATTCTTGATAAAAATCAATATTAAAGTTGAATACATTTTTTCTTTATAATACTAAGTGAAATTAAACATTCATTATGGATAGTGAAATTAAACATTCATTGTGGATAGTGAAATTAAACATTATCCTTAACACAAATCAGTATTGATAAAGTAGATTCCTGGCAAGTCAGTCATATATATCTACTTCTAAGAAGAAGCCATAAAAATTTTACATTTTAATTTGAAACATACCATTAATCTGAAAAGTTTTCATCTTTTGCATTGTTTTTGGTTAGAAATAGACTTGTTGAAAGTCTAGAAACAGCTAAGTGCATTTTTAAACAATTTTAGAGGAGCTCACTGATAAAAAAAAAATAAAGGAATAGTAAAATGGACAAAATGGAGTAAGACTTCTAAAATAGTATAAATTGTACATCTATCAAAATGTGAACTTAGCTTAATTATACTTTGCTTAAGAACCAATTTAGATTAAATTACATAAAATATTTAACAAGAAATTTTGATGACCACAAATTCTTGCGATCAGTGGATCGCCAAAATTGGTTAATAATAAATAAAAACAGAAGTGTGTGTAATATTCTTATTAGAATCCTATAATGAGAAAAACGTCTTTTTAATTAAAAATGTAGAAAGAAAAACAAGATTAAAAACACTTAGAACTTAAATAAATGATTTTAGAAATTGTAATTTACTGTCATATTAATAATAAAAAATATTTTTAAAGAACATTTAATAATGTTCTCTCTTAAGATATTGATAGTTTCGTAATTTAATAAGTGTTATTTTCTGCTTTTCATACTTTTGCCACTTTTCAATGTTTCTGAAAGAAAAATTACTATCACTTTTATGGTCTGCTCATAAAACCTAGTCATTTTTTCTATACATTCTTATTATATTGTCATTTTTAATAGATTGGTAATTCATTATTATGAAATTTTGTAATCAATATTTTCATAAATTCTCAAACAGATAACGCCTTTCATATTGAAGTAAATTTCACTTCCAATTAAATGATTAATCAACAATTAAAATTCTAAAAATATTGATATATCACACTGCTTTAATAACACAAACTGTTTTTCAGAAGTCTAGCACATCAGGAATTGTGTGAAAATTCGATCACAAAAAACATCGAAAAGATATACAAAAGCCATCAGACAGTAAATGATGAAAAAGTTTATAACTCACTTGTTGTGGAAATCGCAGATGTCTTTGAAGTTCCCAAACACTGACCCTTTCCTATCCCTGAACTCCTTCGGCAGACGAGGATTTTCCATCTGCTTATAATAGTTCTCCACCACAAACTGCATGTCCTTGGCGAAATCCTCTTCAGTCTCAACCAACTCCTTCACAATGGCTCTATAGGAAAACACAATCAATAAATTCTCTGAGGACATAACTCTCCAATTTTAAGCCCACTTCTGCATCACTCCAAACTCATTTCGGTGAAAGCTTAAGCGGGCCTTTAAACCCGTTCCGATGACCTTTTGCCTTATCGGAAATATTCGCAAATCTGCCAAATGAGTCATTGTAGGACCACCCCGGCCTGTGGACACCTGTCGGGAGCTTCCCGTAAATTATCGGTAAAATAAACAGTCATATCATGGAACCTCGGAAAACCACAAGAGAGGTGAAATACGGCAAGATGCGCACAGGTCGCCCGAACAGACTTTTACAAGAAAGAGCCCAGGCAGGACAGCACCCATTACAAAAGCGAGAAATAATGAAATGGTTAAATATCCAATCTGTTGCAACACGCCAGAGCAAGACTGGCTCAACTTGCTGTGTTTCTCAGCTGCCGTGTTCACTTTCGGAAGAACAAGCAGACGCAATTCCAAAAAATCATGTTCCATCTTTTCAAAATATTTTCTTCTTTTCTTTTCCCCGGGAAATTTAAAATATGGGGATCCCTCAAAATGTTTGTGTCGAATTTTTGGGGCGATTTCAGTACCCTTTTTTTCTTTTTTTTATACATGATAAGCAAAAAATAAAATTATTTAAAGATGGATATCAGGACTGAATATATG
>JAPMOQ010056130.1:0-10920 GCA_026543055.1 Argiope trifasciata
ACCTTATCCGCCCGTATTAGAGAAAGAGAGAGATCACCAATTATTGCAATTATTGGTCATAATAAACATCTTTTGGTTTCAGGCAATGAAAATATTTGCATACGTTGCGAATAAAATAAGAAGAGCTATAATGCAGAATCAGTTAAAAAAGAAAAAGAAGAACAAAAATAAAAGCGATTCGGAGAGACCTACTTTGAAACATCATATCGTGATTATGTTGAGACTTCAATAGTTTTTGTTTTGATTGTGACTGCCATTACATTGCGTGTGTAAATTTATTACAACGCACTTCATAGAAAAAAGTACAGAAAACATTTCTCATCTGAAAAAGCAACATATATTTTGAAATATGTTAAAACAAAAAGTAGAAATAAAGCGAGTAATTTTAGATTTATTTTTACAACTAGAGCAAAAGTTACACACATATTGATTTTTATTAAGCACAATCTTGTTATTATTATCATTATTATTTTTTTCTTTTTTACATGTGATTCTACAAAGAAAAATAATCTTGCAATAAAACTATATTTAATATTTGCTTTGTAAAAAAAATTACATTTAAGAACGAAATTTGCATCATTGAAAGCTTTGTTAAATTGACGGAATATTGTCTTTTTGTGAAATAATGTGTTTCGATATCATTACAGTTTCAATTAATAATAAATTTATTTAAATGTAATAAATTTTTTAAAAATCTCTTTCTTATTGAAGGTCTTTTACCTATGAAGTAATTACATACAAATTTTGGTTGCTTTGGCCGAGCGATCTGGGCAGACCTTTGGAGAATAACACTTCATGTTTGAAACAATACGCAATTTGTGCATTCATTCTACATTAGTGGTCACAGCAGGTTGCTGAATTTTTGTAGCAAAATACAATTACATTTACTTAAACAAATAAAAACAATCGAAATTTTGGATTTGTTTTCATAATTACTGACAGATACATCATCATGAATTCCATTCTACCAAATATTTTTAACGATCACAATCGTTTTCAGTGAAAAAAGTTAAAATTTGTATACAAAATAATGTAAACTTTGGAACTGCCTCCAAAAGAACAATATAACTTGGCTCCGTTTCCCTGCCTTCGTAAAGAGTAAATCATCTTTCATGTCCTTTTGTACATATATTAACAGTTTTTCCCTCCCATATTACATAAACTAAATTTCAACGTGTTTTCCTACATATATTTACATATATACTTTTGTATCTGTATCTTGAATATTTTTTATTACCAGCGGGTGACCGAGCTCCGCTCGGAGAAAACAAGTATCGAAGCTAACTCGAAGATTTAAATTTTCAATTGTGATTTATCAAAACAATATATGCCATAAGAAAATTTGTGAAACCATTGGTGAAAAGATAACCGGTTAAAGTGCACCATTCTAAACTATTCTAAACAAAGTTAGAGTTTGGAAAAGGAACTATTCTATACAAAGGTAAAGTAAAAGTAAAAATTGAAGTGTGTTGAAGCTCAATGTTTTTGACAAATTTATTTAGAAAAACCAAACATATATACATACATAAGAAACATATTATAAACCTATAACAGCATAAACATAAAACTTTATTAGTTCGCCATATTGGCTATAGATGGCAGCACGTTACCGCTTGAAAATTTAAGTAGCCATTATGGCGAATTAATAAAGTTTGAAAATATCCTATCTGTAACTCCGAACTGCTCGACCGTAGCGCTTCAAAACCGGCGCCAATCGATTCCTCGTGGCCCAAAACCCCAGACCCCCAAGTTTTCCGGAGTTTATTAATTCTGGGGCGATTTTCGACTTGGCAACCATTCCTCGTATTATAGTATTAGATTATTTGATCACGCTTCTTCAATTGCTTTGCATTATTTACTGTATGTTTCTGATAGTATGTGAGCAATTTTGTTTTATTTTTGTTTGTATTTGCGTATTTATGTTATTATTATCGAAATAGGACGAAGGGTACGATAGTATATTAAATACGAATAAACAAATATTCTTTTTTATACATTAGATTTGTGCATTCTTTTAGAATTGCCAAGTTTCGTGTTCTTTAAAAATGATGAAGAAAAGAAACCGTTTATTGTATATCGTGAGTCTTTTCATATTCGTTCAGAATTCTCAAGTTTAATTTTAGAAAGCGTCAGTTAAATATTTTCTTTCAAAATTGATTGAACATAGAAAATATATTTATACCATAATATCTTTCATATAGTGGGAAAGATAGTTTTTGAAAATTGCAAATTTATTTGTGCTACAATATTTTTGGCAGTTACTGCGAAAAACTAAAATTTAATTCAAATATAACCCCCCCCCCCCAGGATCGGTCTCCCCACAACTTTCTAACAAAATCTGTCATAAAGTTGTTCCCTCTGAAAGAACTTGCATGACATTTATGTTAAATAGCTTAAAAATATGAACCTTTCACTTGTATTTAGCATTTCTACAGAATCTATTGTCTCCTCGGCGAGTTATTTGGAGATGAATCCTTGATAAATAAATGCGGTTGAGAATCGAATATATATTTTTTAAATTTAGATAATTTTAGATTTTAAATTTTTTTTAAAAAATTTTTTAAGCTGACCAAGTTTTATGGCCATCAAATGAACGGTTTAGGAAGGCATGACATACAGACAAACATTCATTGTTATTTATATAGATAAAGGTATGCTTTCTGCCTCTAGTATACTACACAGAGATTTTCATGCGAGGATTATCATTTAATGGGCCAATAATTCTCCAAATCCTCTACATCTTGGCGAGGTAGCTCTCGCTTTCTACTGCTCACCGAATGGAAATAAGTAAACAAAGAATATCGAGGAAGAAAGCGAAATAATAACGGCAGTGATCTTTCTCCCATTGTCTTGAAGTGGGGCGACTGCTCCGACGTCCGCTAGATGGCGCTCTATCCCGTTCTCTTTGTCTCCGCAATCGTTGGTCGCTCAGTGAAAGTAGAGGTCGAGAAGTGAATGCTTTAGTTATTTCTTCTCGCAAAACACAAACAGTTTTTCAGCGGCACGGACAGCTGTTTTTCCTGCTCGATTCGTGAGGATATTTTACTTTTGCAAGAAAAATTAGAGGCGGGAAAAACCGTACAAATACAAAGGAAGCACTTCTGTTATATTTCGGTAAGTACTCATCCTACAACAACAATCATTTTTCTCTGAAAGGTTAATTGTTGGGACAGAAATAATTAGACTTAATGATCTGCCGTTTTTGGCATAAAAGGCTTTATTGTCAAAATCTGGCAGCAGTTAAAGAGTCGTTGCTATGAGAATTTGGTCGTGAGAATCGATACAATTTCGAACTTTAGAGAGTGAAAATTTTTATTGTAATGGAATAACAAAAAATAAATATCTTTTTAAATTATTAATGAGTAATTCACTTTTAAAATAATGTGTTTTTTTTTAATTTCAAGAATTAATTTTATAATTTCTATTTGAAATACTTTTAAATGTAATATAATATATAGCATTTTATTATAATGGCATCATGTCAAAAAATATAATTGTTTTGGGCAGAATCGTATTTAAAATACTATAGTGGAAAAATAGCTGCAATAAAACAGGCAAATTAATGTTTCATCATAATAAAGCTTAACATAACAGTAAATATGAATCATTATTGCCGTTGTTACGTTTGCTTTTAATAGAGATTTAAGAATCTGTTTTGATTTTGCATTAAAATGTTGCGTTAGAAAATATTTAGTGACCATTCACTATTTTGGTTTTTATAAAGAAAGTAATCATTTGCTTTGAAAAAATTGTCCTAAAACTCCTTAAATGCAGCTTAAATTAAAGGATAAACGTAATTGCAAGTCCAAGGGTTATAATTTTTTGCAGTTACGTGAATTTTTGAAGTTTTAAAAAATTATTATTAAATTTTTGAATTTATTGAATTTGTGTATTTTAATTCATCAATTTAGACGTTAAAACAAAGAATATGGCAAAAAGATATCTGCGAATATTAATACGTTTATAGGAATCTTTAAAATTTTCATATGAATATATGGTTAATATGAATTTTCCAATGCCTATTATGACAATCAATGTTTAAATATCAGGACGGAATTGAAATTCTTGTATAAAAAATTAAAACTTATCATTTATTAGATAATGTGTCATAAATAATTAAAATCATATAATAATTAACTTTATTAAATAATTAAAACCTTTTTGTCATAAATAATATGAATTTTCTTAATATGATAAAATATTTAATGACGAACGAATTTTATGAAAAGTATGTGAAATATAAATTATTTAAGTAAAATTATGTAATATTACGACGTGTCTGAAATTAATGATACCTACTGACATTTGATTTTTGTGTATCTTTTTTTTTTTTTTTTTTGCCCTGTGTCATTCCTTTCTTCATCTACTTTAATTTCCTTTGTATTACTGCTACTTCTCGTTTTTAATAACATCTTGTTTAAAAACATATTTGTAAAAGTTTTAAAATGCTGTATTTTTTTGAAAGCCAAATATGCGAACTATAAAAACAAAACAACGGCACTTTAATTCTGAACTTTTATAGTACTGCCTGTAAAAGTGCTCGGATTTAACAGTTCTCTGCTTCTAAACCTGAAGTGACATGACTGCTCTGTCATTAATTAAAATCTTGCCATATTAGGATTGACAAGGATTAATTGGGATGCTTATGGAACTTCGGAATAAACAGCTGTTTAAGGCCGCTGGTTTGTGGCCTTGTGCAGCTGTTTATTATTGATTAAGATGAATCGATGATTAGCTTAGCTGCCGAATCCCAGAAATTTGTAGAAAATACAAATTGTGATATTGAGACTACGAATTATATTGACATTGAATAATGTAAATCGTTTTTATTTATAGTAAATTGTAATTAATTACTTATCAATTCATTTTATTATATTTTATTTTGCTAATCTTTTTATATATGTCCTGTAAATTTTTGATGTGTGATTTGTATGAAGCTTATTATTTAATCATAATTTATCTTCATGATTATTTTATTTGGAAATACTGTAGCTATAATCTGATAATTATGGTAATTTTTCAACAATTTTTTTTTATTGTTTACACACACACACACACACACACACACACACACACACACACACACACACACACACACACACATATATATATATATTTATATATATTCAAATTTTCTAAAACGAAAAAGAGAATCATCTTCTATAAATAATCACATATTGATTGAATTAAAAATATTTTGATATGTGAAACGAAGCTGAATATTTATTTTTATATTAGTTAGTTAGTAGGCCATTAGTTACAGCTAAACCATTAATCCGATCGTTCTGCGTTTTATAGATTTCTATAACGAGCAATACGAGGTGTTTGTAGTCTTCTGAGCTAATATCATCCCCTATAAGCATATGCACAACTCATTACTTATAATATCTTATTTCATTCAGTTCGAAAATTTAGAATTAAAAACAAATGTCTTATTATTTTTGATTAAGTAAAAAAATTTCATTATTTTTTATTATTAAAATGTTTTATTATTACATATAGTCTAAGATAGTTAAAAGGTAAAAAATAATCATTAAAAATTAAGCTTTAGAAAACAAACCGCAGAAAGAAATTAGAAGAATTGTTTATAAAATTATATTATTTATTTTTATAAATTTTATAAATTAAATAATAGTATTTTTTTATTTTATAAAAAAAATAGTATACCAAATAATAGTATTTTTTTATTTGACATGCTGTAAGTATGCGAATTGTTAAGATTTTTTTTGCGGCCTCCGTAGTAGGTTAAATTGTTTTGGTTGCTGTTGAGGTTTTTGATTGCTGCAATTAAATTGCTTACCACAAAATGCACTCTGACGCAATAAAAGAGAACAATTTGTGTGAGAAAAAACGAGGATGCAAAATCCTGAGTTCAGTTTGCATGCAATTAAGGTCAAATTTTATTATCCAATTCTCAAAGCTTATATAACAAGAATCGGTCATTTTCTGTAAGATTGTCACGACATTTGGCTTTTGGCAAGTCAAATTATCACTGATTACAACAAAACAAAAAAAAGAAGTATAGAAAATAGATTACAAAAAATGCTTATATAATTACAATTCAAGTCTAAATATAAATGTTCTATGTGATTTATTTCATTAATTGACAATTAGTTATGCAATATACAAGCCATACCCTAAACTGGTTCCTATAATAATAATAAAATAATGGATTATACGCTTAACAACGATATAATGATATTCTGTTTATCAGAGTGCACTTATTCTCAGTGTGATAAACTTATAGATTTCATTTTAAACAATTTATATCTATATCGGTTTTTCTCAAGAGTGCTGAGATTTAACAGATATATTGTTCTAATATCTGTCAATTTTCTTACTGTCTAAGTCAATTATTTATTATTACATAGTGCCTACTTTATCATCTGAAGATCACCGAAGCTTGAATTCCACAACTAAGTCATTTTAATCTCTTCCGTAACAACACATTTCCTTATATCCGCAGAGAAGCTGTTTTTTTTTTTTTTTTTTTTTTTTTTTTTTTTTGCTGATCAGTTATATGATACTGCAACATGATATTTAACATCTAACACCACACCACACCTGCGTTTCCAGAGTTCTAAACTGCAACGTGATGTGAAATGTATGAATACGCAAATCTTGGGTTGACTCTTGCGTTTTATATCAAAATGGGCACCACCCGCTGCTCGATTGTGCACGCCAACACCCAGGAATTGCTAACGCAGTTCTCCTCGGATCACTTCTCTCGCTCGCCATCTACCGAACCACTTGAGTGTAGCAAATAATATATATTCAAATAGTTTATTCCAAAAAGTGATAAAGCAACATATTGATATATTTAAATCACGCCACTTTCAACCTCGAAAACTGATTGCGCGCATTAAGCCCCGAAGACTTATGAATTTACGGATTTAGTCCTAAATCTAACAACGGACCGATTGTTGGACCATTCCCGCCAGTGGACGGCGATCGGGAGCCTCTCGCAAATGGTCTATAAAATAAACAAACACCACGAACCGGAAAACTACAAGAGAGAAGGAAAAGGGCAAAATAGGCCAGATTCAAGGCATGCACATGTCGTTGGTTTAGTTTAGTTATATTAACGTCCCGTTGTGAAGCAACACGAGAGCTATTTGGGGACGGACCTCATCATTTTGAACCTCGGTCAACAACAACTGAGCTAACACCCTCCTCTCCATGCCCCACCACACCAGCGGGTGGACGTTTGGCCATGACGGTTTAGTTTAGTTTAGTTATATTAACGTCCCGTTTCAAAGCAACACGAGGGCTATTTTGGGACGGACGTTTGGCCTGACAGATTTAACGTGCAAGAGACCCCCTCACACGACGGTTCTTCGGTGGAATCGAGTCTCGAACCTGAAACCCTTCGGTTCCGAAGCTGAGACCTTACCACCAGGCCATCGCTGCCCCTTTGGCCATGACGGATTTAACGTGCAAGAGTCCCCCTCACACAACGGTTCTTCGGCAGAACCATGTCTCGCACCTGCAACCCTCCGGTTCCTAAGCCGAGACTTTAACACAAGGCCACCGCGGCTCTTACACAAGTCGTCGTAGCAGGGTTTTAAGCCGAGCTTCTACGGCGCATCCATCCGTCAGGCGAGCCACGCGTTCCCCCTTCGACCCCTCTTGCGGTTTTCTGGGGGGTCATTTGATGCCCGTTGGTTCTACCGACAAATTTGTCCATAAAAAGGACAGGCATCAAATGAACCCAGAAAGCCGCAAGAGGGGTCGTAGGGGGAATGCATGGCTCGCCTGACGGATGGACGCGCCGTAGGAACCGCCCTTTACTCAGACTTTGTAGAACCGAGCGGTCTGGTATAGACGTTGTGAGAATCGTTTTGCTGGTTCAAGGCCTAATCACACGGCCACCACACTTTTGGGCAGCAACGACAACGAAAGTGACGTCACTATCAAAGTTTCACTTGATTGGTTAAATTTCGTTTGCAGACAATATTTCCGTCACTATCGGCGACATTGTCTAGCTGGTGAAAAAAAAAGTTGTCGATGACGAGAAACTTTCTTGATCGGTTCTTGAAGGTAGAAACGGAAAACTGCTGACGATATTTCACCTTGTGATTAGGTCTTTAGATATTCAAAATGGTGTTGTCTTTTGCTCAAAATGTAGTCCCCTTCCTGCTACGAAACTAAATTTTCATTGGACAGTGTATGTGGAATACGCATTGGATTCTAAAGTTAATTAGGCGAAGAATCGGGCAATTTAGCGGTATTTTGAATTCATTTCATAAAATAGAAAAAATATAACTTAAAAATATGTTATCATAAAAATTTATTTTTTTGGACAGCAATTCAACGTTTATATCGTAAAATCTTTAAAGTTATTTCATAATTCATATTTTGTTTTTAGTTGTAAGATAATGTCATTCATTGCGATATGTAAATTAAATTTGCAGCGGCTATGTTTCAGATAAGCGTAAATGACTCATTTTAACTTTCTGAGTTTACTGCTTCAGTAATCTTGCTTACTGTTTTTCCTTCTTGGAAGTTGCAATTTTATCCTACTCCATACTGGCACGCCGAGGTGTTTCTTTTTCAATGGAATTTAAGGTATCCGACTACGTTAAAAACACTGGTTATAATCCACATTGGAAATTCTTTTTATATATTTATTTCTTGTAGTTCAGATTTTTCTCTTCACAAAACAGTTCATCGTTTCTGGAAAAAGGAAGGCCTCATCTATCATCCAGGGTCATGTATTTTTTCAGCTAAAATGTGTCTTTCAATTCAGTTTCCACGAAATTTTAATTTTAATAAAAATTCTCCATCGTTAACATGATATCTGAAAAAGTATTCAGGTAAGAATTACCGCGTGTGCTTTAAATGATAATCGGCAATGAAATGAACCAAAAGTTTTAGTGTTGCCGAAATACTTTTTCATTTATAGGTGTTTTCAGAAAAATTATGTTACAAATATATAGAAAAAATGCATATGTACAAATTTTTCCACCATAACTTCTTTGCATCTCAAATTGTTTTTCTTAGATTTTGGTTTATTTCATTATTTTTCATATTCTATAACTTGTGTACAAAAACAGATAGGATTGCTGCATTACCATTTTGTGTAGAGAGTTCAGCGTTTTGATTAAATTTCATTAAAATTTACTACAAATTTTCCTATTTCTCAAAATATACTATGTTTCTAAATAATTTTGTTGTACTTATAATATCTTGTATCATAATTGACAATACATCTAAAAACTATATTTTTAAAAAATCCAATTTTTCAAAATTTTTCCTTCTAACATAGTTGGATACTTTAATCTTTTATCCCACAGAGTAATTATATCGACAACTAACAAAGTGGATGCTAAACATTACATACATCAAAATGATGAAAATCGGGGAAAGGTTTCCGTTCTGAACTTATTTAATGTCTAAAACGGCTTTCGGGGGTGGGGGGTTGTCTGAAAGAGACGAAAACAGTCGATCGATATCGTCTGCCGAGAACTGTGCGCGTCACAAAAATCAAAGAGATGCGATGAAATGAATGCCTTCATTGCATTCACGTGGCGCCTAGAGTTCTGACTAATTGTTAATTCATTTTAACATTGAATATAACCGTGTTAATAAGTTAATAATGTGCACTGCTCACTACATTCTTGAACTAAAAAGGAACTGTTTTCCCATCGTACACGAATTTTTCTTTTTATTTCCTCGAATAAAAAATAATAGCTGGTATCCGGTGCGTTGCTGCCGCCGAAAAAAATAATATTTAGTGCGATCAATCAATAATTTTGCGATGTTTTATGGGAATAGGATGAACTGTGCGACAGCACGTAAAATGCGAACAAACAAATATTTATTTTTACATGTTGGATTTGTGCATTCTTTTGGAATTGTACTACATGGTGTTCTTTCAGAATGGTGATGAAAGAAAAAATTTATAAAAACTCGGGACACGTTTCATATTCATTCGGTATTCTCAAGTTTAATAATAGAAACTGTGATTAAAATATTTTATTTTTAAATTGATTAATACAAAACATATCCATATCATAAAACCGTTAAATGTAGTTGAAAAGGTGTTTTTTAGAAAATTAAAATGGTGCAAAATTATTTGCACTACAATTTTTTTTGAGAAATATTGAGAAAAACGCTAAAATTCAATAAAATTTTTAAACCCCCAGGGTTGGTCTCCCCAAATCTTTCTCGCATAATCTGTCATAAAGTTGTTACCTCTGAGAATGACTTACATGACATTTGCGTACTATAGCTATACAATATGAACCTTTAACTTGTATTTGGCATTTCTACAGGATATATTATCTCCTCGGCGATTTATTTGGAGATTAATCCTTGGTGAATAGATGCGGCTGAGATCCGAATTTTTATTTCTTATTTTTGTATCATATTTTTACACCATTTAATAGATATTTTTATCATAATGTCAAAAACTGTGATTAAAATATTTTCTTTTAAAATTGATTAAAAATAGAAAACATATTTATACCTTAAAATCTATACTTATAATAAAGCTCAATGTGTGTGTGTGTGTGCGTGTGTGTATGTGTGTGTTGGCGCTCTACAGACCAGACCGTTGGACCTACAGCTACCAAATTTGGTACATGTATACCTTGGAGGTCGGGAATGTGCACTTCGGAGCCCTTTTTTCGAATTTTTAATTAGAATTTGAATTAATTAAAATTTAAGCGAAATTTCGACGTTTTTCCGCTATAACTTCCGAAAATATCATTGCACAAACATGATTTTTATATCAATTTAAAGATTAAAAAATTAGCTTTCTAACGGTATCAGTGTTTTTAATTTATAGCGTAAGCTTCTATTTTTAACGAATTTTTAAAGAAATATTTTAACCATGTTTTAATCACGTGACTGGATAAAATAAAAGAATGCCGGAAGTTCGAATAAAAAAAACTCTCATCGCAAAATAAATCTAAA